>MJGA01000053.1:0-114887 GCA_001910725.1 Phanerodontia chrysosporium
TTTAAACATATAAAATTTTAACTGTATTGGCTAAAAAAATAATATATCTACATTACAAATTTTAAGGTCTGCTTTAATTGCATGCAATTTAAAATATTTAAAGGTAGTTAATTAGAATTAAAATTTAAAACTAAGAATATATTATATATAAAGGGCAGGTGATCCGATTGGTAATGGTGGTTCTCTGTAAAAGAATTGGTTTATAGCCGTAAAAGGTTCGATTCCTTTACTGCTCATTTAAATATGTCTTTGTCTTAGGTAAAATTATAATAAAGTTATAATTTTGTTAGCCCTAATAAAAATTTTAGTTTTCTGCCGCACGGCCAATCTAAAATTTTTATAACAAACAAAAAAATAAAATAAAAATAAATATAAAATAAATTTTTATTATAATAACCCTTTAGCTAAGCAACCAAGGGTTTAAAGCTTATTACTTCTGTTGCTTTATCATAGAGTCTAGCAAATACTCCTTGTCTTTAGCGGTAAAAATAATTTATCTTTAAATTATTTTTGTTTTACTTACTGAGTACTCATTTTTAACGCTTGGCTTCTTTACAAAATTGCTAACTAATTTAGTAGGCTTATAAAAATTTTATTTTTGGGCCGTACGGCACTAAAATTTTATTAATAAAAAAAAATTTTTATTTAATCTAAAATTTTTGGGCCCTCCCTACGGAGGCAAAGTAGGTAATAAAGTTATAAATTTTTATAGGCCCTTTTTTTTAATAGTAGGTAGCTGTAACAGATTAAGATTGAATTAGAGTCTGTTGGCTACTTGGCTAGTGTCAAAATACCGAACAATAGGTCAGCAAATATAAGTGATCGACTTGATAAATAAGTAATCTAACTAACAGTTTAAAGTTGGCAGTTTTCAATTTCAGTATGGGTGTAGCGTTAACTTGAAAATCGTAACCTTGAGTATAGATAGATTTGTTAATCTAATAAATTAACCCTTTTTTTTTTAACAACACATATATATATATTAAAAAAAAAAAAAATTGCTAACTAATTTAGTAGGCTTATAAAAATTTTATTTTTGGGCCGTACGGCACTAAAATTTTATTAATAAAAAAAAAAATTTTATTTAATCTAAAATTTTTGGGCCCTCCCTACGGAGGCAAAGTAGGTAATAAATTTTGTTTTTTTAAGGGAATCTCAAAGTATAAAAATTTTTTTATATTATTATATAATCTCTCCTTTCAAATCAACAGACTTTAAAGTAGGTACCGTTAATTCTTTTTAATTCCACGTTCACGTTCTCAATATCTTTTTCATCTTCATATCAATCTAGGTCGTTAAGGTCATCTGTTTAATGATCAGTTAATTTATAGTATACTAATATCTAAAACCTTACCTTATTTTTTTCCTAAGAATAAGTTTGCTAAAGTATAACTCACTATGAGTTAAATAGTCAGAGATCCAAATGGCAAACAGCAATCTGAAGGGTTAGCATACTAGGGAGGTAGATATAAAATTACAAATTTTACTCTTTCTCTTATTCTAGCTGGTCAGTGCTTCTTGTCTTTGTCTTTGGTAAATTATAATCAAGTTATAATTTTTTATAGTATGGCCGGGCGCCATTTGGGCCTTGTTACTTGTATCCATTTATGCAGAAATATAAAGTTTTAAAATAATCATTAAATCCTATAACTAGCCTTAATACTTCTAAGCTATGCTTAGGCTAATCAAATTTTGTATCGGTCTACAAAAGACAAAGATACAAAATGATAAATATTTACAATTGTAAGATTGTAACTATTTACTTTAGCAAGGGCCAAAGGGCAGTAAAGTTAAAAATGAATATATTATATTAATTTTTAATCATTTTTTTTTATCTTTGCTTGTATTCCTAGACACAAAATTGTGATCTTGGATCACATTTTTTTAAAGCCATTTTTTAAGACTATACCTCAGCAAGTCTAAACATTCAAACTAAAAGAGTAGGTAAATAACATTCCTACGTTAGACACTATCACAATAGATAATATTAGGACTATGTTAGCAGCTGCTAAATATATAGGTGCTGGTTTAGCTTGTTCAGGTTTAATCGGAGCAGGAGCAGGTATTGGAATTATTTTTTCATCATTAATTGCTTCAACAGCTAGAAACCCTCAAATTAAATCACAATTATTCAGTTATGCAATCTTAGGTTTCGCTTTAGCCGAAGCTACAGGATTATTCTCATTAATGATTGCATTCTTATTATTATATTCATAATTTTGTTAGCCCAAGATGCTAAAGGCTGCTTATACTTAATACCTTTAGCATCCCGCTAATCTCTTAATTAGAAAAATAATAATAATAAATATACTGCGTTTTTTTTATTAATATTTAAAGGAAAGATTTTACCTATATTAGTTTAAAAACCTAATATATGTTCTAAATTAGTCTTAAATTAATTAAAACAGTTCTTATAAAAAAGCCTAGGCTTAGTACTTAGCTATTTTTATAAGCGCTATAAATCCACAAAGACACTACGGGTTTGCCTCTAAGTGAACGCAATCGCCACAAAAAACTCACAAAAATTTAATTCTTAATTAAATTAGTTTTTTTTAAGGTCGAAGTTGGTTTAGAAAGCAAATTAGTCTAAAGCAACTCCCCCTTTTTTAATTTAAAATTTTAATTAATAATAATTATTTAAAAAAACTTAAATAGGGAAGGTTTACATTGGTAAGTAAAAGTATCTGCTAAATACTGGTTTAAAGACCATGAAGGTTCGAATCCTTTCCTGCCCGTAAAAACAAGCACAACAACAAAATAAGAGTGCAGCACAACTTACTTTAGCAATAATTGCAAATAAATTAAAATAATTTATATATTAATTTTTTTGCTGTTAATTAAATTTAATTTAATAAAAATTAATTTAAAGAAAAATTAATTTTTTTAATTAATTTTTAGATCTTTTCTTTTTAAAATTTAAAGCCTTTTCTTAGAAAAAAAAAAAAAAAAATTTTTAAATTATTAATAAAAAAAAAAAATTTTTTTTAATTACACATAAAAGTATCGATGACAATATAGTTTTAACATCATAAAGTAATTTAAAGGGGTTATTAAGGATAACTAGCAAATTTATAAAAAAAGGAGGTTAGTAACCAAAGGCCACAAAATTAAATTTAAGGCACAAAATGAAATTTTAGTCTTAAATTTAATTAAATCAAATTGTGGCGATCCTAAGGGAAACCTTTATTATTATTACTTCCTGAAGTAAATCATTTCAGTAAGGAAAGGAAAGGAAATCAACCGAGACTCCGAAAGTAATGGTGAGTGAAATCGGATTAGCCTAAATAATTTTTAAAATTGAAATCCAAAGAAGGTTCAAAGTCCTGTAGATTTACAAATTATTTTTTTTATTTTAAGCCTAACCATTTTCTTTTTTAAATGATTAATTTTTAATAATTAACTTTCGTTTTTAAAAGTTTTTTACAGTCACTACCAAACAACAAATTTGAATGGTAAACAAAACAAAACTTTACAAAAAGTAAAAGTACCTGAGAAACAAAAAAATGGTCAGAGCCAAATAAAGTTTATAAAGTACGATGAGAGATAACTTGTCGGAAAATAGGGGAACCATCCTCTAAGGCTAAGTAATATAAATTTAGCGATAGTGAAAAGTACTGTAAAGGAAAGGTTGAAAAAGTATGTTATAGACATAGTGAAATAGACTTGAATTAGTAACTCTATAAGCAGTCGAAATTTATTCTACAATAAATGACGGCGTACCTTTTGCATAATGGGTCAGCAAGTTAATAGGAGTAGCAAGGTTAAAAGCCCTAGCGAAAGCGACTGGACTAACTAGCAATAATATAAAAAACAATTTTATAATATTGTATTTTTATATTAATATAATATAAAAAAGAATAATGCCTTATAGTATAAGTTTAATACATTTAAACCCTCTATAAGTTCATTATTTACTAGATATTAGTGTTGGATAAGTTACTTCTATTAGACCCGAAGCCAGGTGATCTTCCCAAGACCAGATTATAATGGATCGAACGGGTGAATGTTGCATGATTCTCCGAAGAGTTTTGGGAAGCGGTGAAATGCCAATCTGACCTGGTGATAGCTGGTTTTCTACGAAACATATGTAAGTATGACATCTATACAAAATTTATGGAGGTACAGCACTGAATTCCAAATAAATTATACTGAACTTTATACCCTTAACAGGGATTAATCTAAAGTAAGGTCTAATCAATATTTAGGTTGCGGGGACAAAGAAATCCTACCGATGGAAGAGAATCTCGGAATTACATAAATTGGTGGTAGATATTCAGACTGCTCATGCTAAGTTGAGTAGTCAAGACGGAAACAGCCGAGAACACGAATCAAGGTCCCAAATGATTATTAAGTGAAAATAAGGCAGTGGCAAGTTGAACACAGCTGTAAAGTGAGCTTAAACAAAACTACTTCTGAGCTCAGAAAAAAAAACTAAGCCATATGCAAGAAAGCCCTAAAAATGTTTTGCTGTGTGCCTTTACAAGGTTTAAACAGAAAAAGTAAACATCAGTATCCTTAGATAAATAGGTACTATGGGTTACTTGCAAGAATTTTAATTCATTCTTCAACGACTAAGCGCTTAGAACTTTTATTTTAAATTATTCTCCTTTGCCTTAATAAAAATTTTATATAAAAATTTTATTTAATATAAAATTTTTATTAGTACGGCACTAAAATTTTTATAAGTAATAAAAATTTTAGATTAATCTAAAATTTTTATAAGCCTATAAATTTTATAGCAAATAAGATAAGTAAGAGTTAAGACATAGTCTAGCAAGTATGAAAATACTTGATTTTTATAAGTTTGTAGTGAAAGTAATTACATTCTTGTAAATTATTTAAATTATTTTTGTATACTTTCGTAACATTTAATCTGTAACTAGAAGGTTGTTGGTTCACCTGGCTAAAGCCCTGTGTCACCGTAGAAGACTAGCCCTCTAAGCTGCGGTTAAAATAGTGAAAACTAATTGTTACTACAAAAATTTTTACAATTTTTTTTTAATATTTAAACGCTACAAAAACAATAAAATTAATGGACCAAGCCGCAGGTTTTAACCTGTCTCCAGGTTATATAAGTGGTTTAGCTCAAACAGATGGTTCCTTCTTTTGTTCTGTGGTAATATCCACTAAACATAAGTTCGGACTTCAATTTAGACCTAAATTTACTATAACTGCAGATTTAGATTCAAAGTATGTTTTAGAAAGTATAGCACAATATTTTGGTTGTGGTAAAGTAAATACAAATCTTAAAACACATAGTGCTGAATATCTAGTTGAAAGAATTGAGGAACTTCAAAATATAATAATACCCGGGGCGCCGACCCTAGGCGCTAGGCCTAGGAACGGCTACGGCTGCTACGCAGCAGGAGCTGGCTCCGCCGGCTCATTTCTTAAATTATCCTGTTTTTTGTGCAAAATTACACGCTTTCAAACTATTTAGTCAAATAGTATCTACTTTAAGTACTAAAGACAATAGAACAATTGAAGGTAGAATTGAACTATTAAAAATGGCATTATCTATGAATATTACTACAAATAGATCTAAAGATCGAATAGATTTATTATTTTCTTTATTAGGCGTAAGTGATACTAAAGATATAGAATTTATAGCTAATACTATAACTGATATTACTTCACCTATTACAGATAATAATATTGCAGGTATTATCGATGGTGATGGTTCATTTTATGTTTCCTTTAACAAAGATGGTTCAATTAAAACAGGGTTCAGTATAACTGGAGATAAAGATTCAAGACCTTTATTAGAAGGTATACAAGCAAAATTTAAAGGAATTGGTAGTATTAAAGAAGGGTCAAAAAATGAATTAGTATATACAATTACAGGTTTAAATCAAATAATAGATGTATTAATACCATTTATTGACAATAATCCTTTATTTTCTGAACGGGTATCACATTATGACAAATTTAAAACAGTTAGTCTTATCTTAAAGAGTGAACAACCCTTAACGATAAAAAGTAAATTAAAAATAGTTGAATTGGCATATGATATGAATAAACAAGGAAAACGCCGAAGTTTGAGTAAAACAGACTATATTAACCTTCTAAAAAAAGACTAGCTATCTGGTAAGATAGTCATTAAGTTAATTATATTAATAATCCCCCCCTTCGTCAGAGCATCGTAGCGGTTTAACGAACTACGAGGTATCATTAATTCATTAAATGCCGTAGCATATAAATATTAGAAACAAAGATAGTAAATGGGAAGTAGCTATCTTTTAATGACCGTACAAAGTAACAACGTAACAGCCAGCAGATTGTTGCGCCGAAAATTCAACGGGTCTAAATAATCAACCGATATCGTGTTGGTTCTGAATAAAACATTTTTTTAATCAGAATCTAGGTAGTAGAACATTCAGTAAACTTAAGATAAAACAGTGTTTCATTGTTTTTAGGTAACTGAAGAGATAATGCTGACATGAGTAACGTAAAAAGAAGTTATAATACTTCTCGCCGAATACGAAAGGGTTGTAAGGAAAGGTTAAACCGCCTTATGTAATTGCGGCCTCTAAGGTTCAAAACCAATGTTTTGGCTGATGAGTAAATAGCCTAAAGTCCACTTTAAAAAAATCTATTCCTCTATGTGAATAGATTTTTGGACCAGGAAAATAAAGCTATTATAACTACCGTACCCTAAACCGACACAGGTTCGTAGGTAGAGAATACTAAGGCGTAGAGCTAAAAGTTGTTAAGGAACTCGGCAAGTTCTCCTCATAAGTTAGACAATAAGAGGAACCAGTAGAATATATTTATATATGTACTGGTGGCACAGAATCGGAGGCCCCGACTGTTTACTAAAAACACAATTCAGAGCAATGATTAATATCATAGTATTCTGGATGAAATTTGCTCAATGCCATTAACACAAGAGAGGTGATGGGATGACTGTTACTAATCGAACGTCTGGTGAATAGCGGTCTTAACTATGAGGATCCTAAGGTAGCAAAATCAGTTGGCCATTAAATGTGGTCCGGTATCAGTAGTGTAACGATGGTCTCACTGTCTCTACAACTTGCTCAGTGAAATTGAATTACCCGTGAAGATGCGGGTTGCCTCCAGGTGGACGGGAAGACCCTATGCAGCTTTACTGTTGTTAGTTATCATGTTAATCTAGAACAACCTTGGTCCAAGTGATTAGGGATGTCGATAGACGAAAGGTGGAATACCTCGAGACTAGGGTTGGGTTAATATTTACCTTATACTTTGCAGGTAGAGGGATAGGTGGCTAACTGGCAGTTTGACTGGGGCGGTCGCTTTTAAAATAGTATCAAAATGCATCCAATGATTTTAATAGGCCGGAAGGCTACATAATATTATTTCAAATCGTTTTAACGAGTTGTTAAAAATTTAAATAATATCCAGACATAAATAACCCAGCAAATTCAGGGGTAAATTTATTTACTTTTCTTCAATTTGCTTAAAAAATAAAAATAAAAAGTTATCTTTGATAACTTTTTATTTTCCTGGTAACAGGACTATTATTTTTTTCAATTTTTAAAGGTATAGCTAGAAATTTGAATGGAGGTCAATCGGCCAGTGGGAAAGGTCGTAATGGTGCAATGGCTTACAGCATGCCTAACTGAAAGACTTAGGAGTCGCACAGATACGTAAGTAGGGCATAGTGACCCCTCGCTATATTATGGGATAGACGGGGATCAATCGATAAAAGTGTTTGATAACTTTTCTTGTAATATTTTTAGTGGAATATGTTATTAATGATGATAAGATTAAAACCCCTGCTCCGATTAGATCAGAACAAGCCGTAGGGTCAACGGCCCTTAGCTTAAATCAAATATAATATATTTATCAGCAGCTACATGTTTGTAGTAATATATAATCGAAATGAAAATAACAATACAAAACAACAAAACATTACAAAACAATTTAAATACAGATTTGTTAAACTTATCTTTAAATAAATCCGGTGTGTATCTAATTACTAATTTAGTTAATGGTAAAAAATATATAGGAAGTTCTTCTGTTTTAAAAAGAAGATATAATGAATATTCAAATCCAGAGTATATTGCTAGAAACTTAAAAAAAGGTAACAGTAAAATATTAAATGCTTTAATAAAATATGGTTACCTTAATTTTGAATTTAAAATATTAGAAACTATTGAATTTTTAGATTCTCAAACTAAATCTGAAAGAAGAAAATTACTCTTAGATAGAGAACAATATTATTTGGATGAAATTAAACCAGAATATAATATTAACTTAAAAGCTGGGAGTAATTTAGGAAGAACTTTTTCTGATGAAGTTAGAAACAAAATGAGTTTAGCAAAATCAGGAAAACCTGGAAACAAAAAAGGTGCAATATTATCTTCTGAATCCAGAGCTTTATTCAGAGAAAACAGCGGAATGGTTAAAGGTGTAAATATGCTAAATGAAAATAATGAAGTATTAGGTTATTTTAAATCTATTCAATTAGCTAGTGAAGCCACAGGAATTTCTAGAATTAGAATAAGTAGATGCGCCAGAGGCATTAGAAAAGAATTAAGGGAAAATGGAAAAGTATTTAAATTTGAATTTACCGCTAGACCGGGTTAAAAAAATAATTCAAATTTTATCAAACTACACTTACTTACATAGTAACTTTTGTCGCTTTAATTAGCAATAATTAAATGATAATTGGGTCAAATTAGAGAAAATCTTTTTAGGGAAATAGAAAGATAACTTTAAGCGAAGCTGCTATCAACTGAACTTAAATTAGCAATAATGAGTCCGATAGTAGAACGTTCAACGACTAACAGGTGAGTTCAGTTAACAATAACCCTGACACGAAAACCCAACAACTATTTAAAGTCTCAAAATCTGGAAATAGTTGATGACATAGTCTAAACTTAATAGTGATATTAATAAAAATTTAGAATAAAGAGTCTAAATTATCAAAAAAATTGAAAAGTTACGCTAGGGATAACAGGCTGATAGCTGGGGAGAGTACACATTGTTCCAGCTGTTTGGCACCTTGAAAAATTTAGACTTTAAATTTTAAACAAAAACTTCTAGCAAGTTATAGCAATTTTTTAAAGGGCTCAAATGGTTCAATCTATGAAAGAATATACATTAATAAATATTCCTTAGAATCTATAAAACCATCTTTAATTCCACATATTCAGGATTCAATGAAAGTAAATTCTGATATAGAATTAAAACAGGACACTTCTGATTTTTTAAGTGATTCTGTTGCTATAACCGATATAGATATTTTTGACTTATAATTTTAATTTTAAAAGTCATAGCACATCGGGGATTTTTAATAGTTAATATTAAATTAGAAGTTAGCTATATGTTCTGGGACGCTTAAATAACTCACTAATACTAAAATTAGTTAAAATTTAGTGATTTTAAGTAATCAGCAAGAAATAATTTCTTCAACGATCACACGCTAAAGGCCAATTACTAAATAATGTCAAATACTTTCTAAGTATTGGTTAAAAATATGATCTGATATTGCTTACAATATCTTAAAAATATTAATAATAATATTAAGAGATGTAAGTGTATAAATGCGATGTCGACTCAACCTATCCTCCTGGGGCAAAAGCTGGGAAGGGTTCGGCTGTTCGCCGATTAAAAGGTTACGCGAGTTGGGTTTAATAACAAAAATATAGAATATTAAAAAAATTATTTTGATTAGTAATCATAAATTAAATAATTAAGTATGAAATAATTTAAGCTTAAGATGAGAAGATAATTCCAATACCAGCACTAGCTCCGATTAATCTTAAGCAAACTAATCCTGCACTTATGTATTTAGCAGTTGTGATCATTTTTTAAGTCTTAAAACAAAATGAAAAACACAACAATGCAACAATACAATAACTTAAATAATAACATTAAAAATAATCCAGTACTACCTGGTGAACTTAAATCTATTTTAATAGGAACAATGTTAGGTGATGGGGGACTTTATAGGTCTTCTCCAACTGCGAATGTTAGATTTGAAATGAGTTTTGGAGAAAAGTCTAAAGACTTTGCATTCCATATGGCTGGTTTATTTAAAGAATTTATGAATAATCCAGTTAAACCTATAGAAATTAAAGGTGTAAATAAAGTTTATACAAATTATAGACTTAAAACAAAAACTCTAACTGTCTTTAACCAATATTATGAAATGTTTTATACATTTAATCCTTACAACAATAAATATGTAAAAATAGTACCTGAAAATATAAATGATTTAATGGATCCTATTGTATTAGCTTATTTGATTCAAGGCGATGGTAATTTTGATAAAGGGAGAAATAGAGTTAGAATATACACCAATAGTTTTACAAAATTAGAAGTAGAAAATTTAGCAGAAGCTATTAAAACAAGATTAAGTATATATACAGGTGTATTGCATGATAGGAAAGATCAATGGATTCTAACTATCGGAGCTAATAATTTAGAATTATTAAGAAAAACTGTGAAACCACACTTTCATTCTTCAATGTTATACAGATTAGGTTTATAATTTTACGCCCTAATAATTTATTTAATATTTTATATTATAAATAAGCCCCATCTTATTAATATTTATTAACTAAGATGACAAAATCGGATAAATTGCGAAAAAAACTGTAATTTTAATTACAGTTAATTTGCAGCCAATCGTGAAATAGTGAAATAATTCTAATCTTAGATTATTAAAGTTCACGAGGGTTCAACGACTAATAGGTAAGTTTCACTAACAAAACCTGACACGAACATCCGACATTCTTTAATGAATGATGACATAGTCTGAACAGTAGCGAAAGTTACTGATGTAATGTATAAAGAGTCATTACAATAACAAAATTGTTAATACGACGTGAGTCAGTATGGTCCCTATCTTCTGGAGGGACAAATAGTAAAAAGGGGGAGACCTTCTAGTACGAAAGGATCAATAGGCTGTGTTTCTCTAGTGTACCAATTGTTGAAATTCTTAATTTAAGGGTGCAGGTGTGTAATTATTAATCCGTTTTTAAAAAAGAAATTTTTTAAGAGCAATTTATAGTTTAACCGGCAAACTTAATTAATTTTAAGTAAGCATAGTTGGGTAGCCACAAACATGATAGATAAGCGCTGAAGGAATCAAAGCAGGAAACTAGCCCCTAGATACTATCATTAGATAATTTAATGTCTATAGAGCCTATGGCTTTTAGAGATTGGGATTATCTAATATTATAAGAAATAGAACATTTCTAGATAGGATACGTATGTAAGTACTGTAAAGTATTAAGTTTAGTATTACTAATTTAATAAATTGACTTTTTGTTAGGTATTGTCTGATTTTCAAAAACATTATAGGTACTATAAAAAATTATAACTTGATTATAATTTTTTATAATGCTAATTTTATAAGTACGGCCTAAATTTTATAAGTACGGCCTAAATTTTATAACTAAAAATAATTTTAAATCATTTTTTTTAGAGCTAAAGATTAAAGATACAAATTTTATTAGCCCTAATAAAAATTTTAGTTTTCCAATCTAAAATTTTTATAAGTACGGCTTAATAAAAATTTTAGATTTGGGCCGTACGGCACTAAAATTTTTATAAGTACGGCTTAATAAAAATTTTAGATTTCCAATCTAAAATTTTTATAAGTACGGCACAAAAATGTTATCTTAGATAACATTTTTTTAAGGCTACGGTTTTAAAAAATGATAATTAAGTTATCATTTTTATAGCCCTAGAGCATCTAATTTTAATTTAGAGTAGTCATTAAAAAAATTATTCACTTTAAATGCAAAATTTACCAAAGACAAAATTTATCAGTTCTTGCTAATAAAGTGGTAACCTTTGGGCAAGGCTTTTACTGCCAACATTTCTCCACAAATTTTATTAGTACGGCACTAGATACAAATTTTAAGGGAGAGATGGTTTAACATTTTTTTTTTCAGAGCCCTTAGCTTAATTGGTAGAGTACCTGATTGTCAATCGGGGAGGTCCCAGTTCGAATCTGGAAGGGCTCGTTTATTATCAAATTTACCCTTAAATAAAAATTAATAGTGGGATACTAAAGTTTACCAAAGAATAAATAAAATTATTAATTAAATTAGTACTATAAAAAATTATTTATTATAATTTTACAGACAAAGACATCAAAGAAAAAAAATAATAAGTTGTATTAATAAATTATAACAACTTACTTTAAGTAGCAAGATAAAGTTAAAAATGAATATATATTAATTTTTAATTATTTTTTATCAGCCCTTAGGCTTATAAAAATTTTATTTGGGCCTGGCCGTACGGCAAGGCAGAAAACTAAAATTTTTATTAGAGCCAAGGGGCAAATAATCAAATAAATTGAATAAATATAATATAAATTTGTAGTAATGTTATTTACCAGTATCTTAATTTTAATCGTGGCAAAAGCCTTACATTCTCAATATATTTCTTCTATTCTATTCACTAGAATAGCAGCTATAGTTTTTATTTATGCCGGAGCATTATCTTTAAATGCTTTTTATATTCAGTCAATTGGATCAGGTATAGGTATATATAGTGGATTATTTCATGTTACAACGGTAACACAATTTTTAGATTCTTTTATTTTTTTAATAGGAGCTCTTATTTTATTAGCTTGGCCTTCAATTCCTAATTCACCAATGTTCAATTCATTATATCCAGTACAAAATGATACAGAGCATTCAGAAAATATAACAGTTAGAATAAATAATGCGTCAGAATATTCTTTAATAGTATTATTTAGTACTTTAGGTGCTTCCCTATTACTATCCTCTGCTGATTTAATTTCAATGTATTTAAGTATTGAATTACAATCTTTTGGTGTATACATATTATCAACTTTATATAAAGACTCAGAATCATCTACATCTGCAGGTTTAAAATATTTCTTATTAGGTGGTTTATCGTCTTGTTTAATCTTATTAGGTGCAGCTTTAATATATTCATATACAGGTTTAACAAATTTTGAATCTATATATAGTTTAGTTTCAGTCTCTGATAGCCCAAGTATTACACAAGGATTAAGTTTAGGTTTGATTATTATTATTGTAGGTTTCTTATTTAAAATAGCAGCAGCACCATTACATAATTGGTCACCTGATGTTTATGATGATACTCCAACAATAGTGACAATTTGGTTGACAATAATGCCAAAAATATCAATAATCATCTTTTTATTAGAATTATACTCATCTGTAGGACAAATAGGTATAATTGGTAATAAAGTCTCAATAACTGAAGTTATTGATTTATTAGTTAATGTCAGTTCAATAGAAACACATATAATGAGTGAAGGACTTAAAATAATACCTGAAAATTCAGGATATTTATTAAAAAATTTAATCTTAATAAGTTCATTATTGTCTTTACTAATAGGTACATTAGTAGGTTTAGCTCAATCTAGAATAAAAAGATTATTGACCTATAGTACTATATCTCATGTAGGTTTTATTTTATTAGCTTTAGCTATAAATAGTGAACAATCTATAGATTCCTTAATATTTTATATAATTCAATATTCAATAACAAATTTAAATACTTTTTTAATTATTTTAGCTTTAGGTTATATCTTAAAAAGTTCAATTCTAAACAATAAATTAAATTATTCACCATTACCTCAGAAAGGTACAGAAAGAGATATAAAATATATCTCTGAACTAAAAGGTCAATTTTTTACTAATCCTCTATTAAGTTTAAGTTTAACTGTTTGCCTATTTTCTATGGCTGGTATTCCACCTTTAATGGGGTTTTTCGGAAAACAATTTGTATTATATTCTGCAATACAAAGTGGATATTATTTTATGTCTATAGTAGGTATAATAGTCAGTGTAATTAGTGCATCTTATTATTTAAAAATAATAAGAGTTTTACACTCAACAACTGTAGAACAAGAACTAGAAACAAAAGAATTAACAGCTACTAATTTAATTAATAGTAGTAATTATAATTCAACTATCACTAATTTCCATAGTTTTTTAATAACAACTTTAACTTTAACTATTTTAATATTTGTTTTAAAACCTTCTTTATTGTTAAATAGTACACAATTACTTTCATTATCTCTATTTTATTATTAATGAATAATATTTTGATGCTTTTTATTTTTGTTCCTATTTTAGCTGTAATCTTACTGGCTTTGAACCTTTTATTAGCAGTACACGCGCCTTATGAAGCTAAAGTATCTGCTTATGAGTGTGGATATAATGCACTACCTGGTCAAACAAGATCAACGTTCCAAATTCAATTTTATTTAGTAGCCATTCTTTTCTTAGTTTTCGATTTAGAAATTTTATTAATCTTACCTATTGCAGTATCTCTTTACCAAGTAGGTACTTTTGGGTTTAGTGTTGCTATTATATTCTTTATTGTTTTAACTATTGGTTTTGTATTAGAAATTGGTTCTGGCGCTATTTCTTTGACTAAATCTGCTAACCATGCTAACTTAATCATTAAATAAGCCTACCCCCCTACCTTATCAAAAATTATAACTTTATTATCATTTTTTGTCCTTGTCTGTAAAATTATAACTTTATTATCATTTTTTATCGGTAACACAAAGACTCTTTGGCAAAATAATTTATCTTTAAATTATTTTTGTAGGCTACTATAAAAATTAGTACTCATTTTATTAGAACTAATTTTTAACGCAATGCTTAAAAAAATAATTAAATGTTATTAAAGATAACATTTTACCCTTAAGGGTTAAAATTTAAGAGTAAATTTTAATTATTTTTTTTTTATGGTGCAACCGCTAAATAAAATTAGCTAAAGACATCTTAAGATGTCTACTAAATTTTATTAGTACTAACAAAGACAAAAAAAAACAAAAAATCACAAAAACAAAAACAAAAAATCACAAAAACAAAAACAAAAAATTTTTTTTTATATTTACAATTTTCATTTATTAAATCTGGCTATTTGAATAATTTCATTCATTTTTAACTTACTATCTTATTGTTCAACGCTTTTATTTTACATTTAAAGCTAATAATAAAGATAAGTAATTTAAAGAGACATATTTATTATATTTTTGTTACTTTACTTTCTTTTTTATCAAGAAATTAATTTATATTTGTTAAAAACTAAGCAAAATATAGCTGTACAATATAGATACACACTATAACCTCTTTTTATTTGATTTAAATTTTAATTTATTTGTATTATTGAAGTTTTATATTTAGCCAAAAATTGGACTCGAACCAATAACAAATTCTTACAAGGAATTCGTTTTAACCAATTAAACTATTCCGGCTTATATGATAAGTATTTTTATAGAGATATAAATATTTGAACTACCATATAAAATACATATAAGTTATATATTATATAAAGTTATTATTTTTACATTTTAGTTGCCCAGAAAGAGAATCGAACTCATTTCTCCAATGCTTCAAATTAGCGCTTCTACCATTAAGCTACCCAGGCTATTCTATTTATAAATTTATTAGCGGTATAATTTGTTTAATAATCATTAAATTATTATTTCCTAAAAAAAAATAAAAATTAGTAATTTAAATGAATATAATATATTAATTTTTAATCATTTTATTTTTTTTTTTTTAATTTGTATTAGCAAATAAAAATTAGAGCAGGATTAATTTTTATAAATTATATTATATATTTAATTTTATTAGTAAATAGAACTTAAACATTAAGCTTAGTTTGTAGTACTAACTTAATTCGGCTTTAGTGCTTTTATTTAATTTTATTAGCTTCTTTTATGGTTTTATTTTTATGGAGAAAGATAGATTCGAACTATCATTTTTTATATTGCAAATATAACCGATTACCAATTATCATATTTCCCCTATTTAAAAATTAGTAATTTTTATTTTTTAATTTACCATTTGTATAGTAATGTTTCTTTTAAGTGTTTAAAAGTTAAATCAGCACTACTAAAAAAGTTTAATTTACATTAATTATAAGAATAATAAACTGTAAGGACTTAAATAAATAAAATAAATAAATTCTCTATCTTAAATATAAATTTATTTATTTATTACTAATATTAGTTAATTACTATAAGCTAAACGTATTCTAGGGTTCAGTTATAAATTTTTTAAATATCTAAATTTAAAGGAGTATAGTATAATTGGTAGTATTGTGGTCTCCAAAACCTTAGGAAGGTGTTCGAATCACCTTGCTCCTGCTATATAAAAAATAAAAATTAGTAATTTTTATTTTTATTTATGTATTAACTGAACTATTATTAAAACCTCAACTATATCTTTCTTATAAAAAATATATCAATATGGGGGTGGTATTATCCATTCCCAACTCCTCGTATGTTTGGCGAATATCTGCAATAGAGTGTTCTGGTTCTCTAAAAATAAGTGAAAAAGCAAGATTGAAAAAATTTTAACACTGAAATATTATATTTCATATTAAAAAAAACCTAAAAATAAAGATTTTGCAGTGATGCACTTTGTGCCTTGATTACCAAAGACAAAATGTTGATTTTGCAGTGATGCACTTTGTGCCTTGATTACCAAAGACAAAATGTTGATTTTGCAGTAATGCACTTTGTGCCTTGGTTACCAAAGACAAAATGTTGATTTTGCAGTGATGCACTTTGTGCCTTGATTAAAAATTAATGCACTTTGTGCCTTGCAGTTTTTTTTTTAAATAGAGTGCACTTTGTGCCTTGCAGTAATGCACTTTGTGCCTTGTAATACTAGAATTAAAAAAAATAAGAAAAAAGACTCCAAACGCGATCTAATATTCATCTCACAACAGAACACTCCATGACAGACCTACAAACCTGACCTAAAGATTCTTTTTCTTCACGATCTAAATACTAATTTCACCTAAGAATAACACATAACTATAATACTGACCTTACCACTAACTAGAATAGACAGTGGTTATACCAAATATCACACACACACAATTACCGCGTACGCGACTGACATAATTCCACACACACAAGCGGAGCTGGTTATGGATGTTTATGTAATTCTTTACACCGCTACGAGAGCGCAAGTGCTGGTCTAGGCTTATAAAAATTTTAGATTAATCTAAAATTTTTATTAGGTCTGCCCCAGTATGGGGGTTAGGGAGGCGGAGAGATTCACATATTGTTTTTGTAATAGTATCATAGACGTTTGTTTTCTTACGGATAGTCAAGCTGCTGTTATATATTTAGCTTGGGGGATGAAAATTTTAAACCCATAGAACTATCGCAAGCGCTTATAAAATTTGTATCTTTAGTGCCGTACTTATAAAATTTTTATCTTAAGATGTCTTTAGTAAAAAAAAAAAAAGTACGCGGTAAATTATAATAAAGTTATAAATTTTTATAGTACTAATTTTATTAAGCCTAGGCCCACAAATTTTATTTGTGCAAGGCTAGCAACTTGCAGCGCTACACTTTAATAAGGAGCTATATCGAATGCAACTAAAATACATGGAACAAGTATAATAAATGCAACTGCAACTGGTAATAAATTTAGCCAACAGAATTCGATTAATTGATCGTATCTAAGTCTAGGTAGAGTTGCTCTATACCAAACAAACATAAAACAGAATACACATGTTTTTAAACCTAGTACAACAGATTGTAAGTTAATGAAGGAATCATTAACAAATAATTCTGGCATGTTGTAACCACCGAAAAATAATATTGCTGTGATACATGAAAAAAGTACAATTGAGGAATATTCAGCCAAGAAGAAGAATACGAATATAATAGAACTATGTTCAGTAAAGAAACCGGCAACAAGTTCAGATTCGGCCTCTTGAAGATCAAAAGGAGTTCTAGAAGTTTCAGCTAAAATAGATATGAAGTAAAATATGAAAACAGGTAATAAAGGTACTACAAACCAAATAGCTTCTTGACTTTCAATGATTGTAGTAAAATTAAATGAACCTGCTAATAAAATTACGATTAAAATAGCTGAACTCAAGATTAATTCATAACTAATCATAGCTGCAGTTGATCTTAGTGAACCTAAAAAGGCATATTTAGCGATTTAATTAAATAAAAAATAAAGATTAAATATTTAATTAAAGTAGATCATGTCTTCTAGCATAATTTGATTAAAAATTTAATTATAACACTTCTCTCTCCGCTAGGAGAGGTCCGCTAGGTCCGCTATGAGAGGAGAGGTCCGTTAGGTCCGCTCCTCTCATTAGTGGCACCTTCTAGCACAGCAAGAAGTACTGGCAGCCCTTGGCTAATCAAATTTGTATCTTTAGTTAAGTAAGGCTTAAGGCTTATAAAAATTTTAGTGCCTAGGCCCAAAATTTTTATTAGGGCTTGCTAATAAAGTTATCATTTTTTATAGTACTAATTTTATTAGTACGGCACTTCCAAATTAGCCAGGGGGCGATGTTAATAAAGCGTAGCGAGTGTAGATTTATAATATTTATAATTTTTTCAATATAAAAAGATTTTATATGTTATTAACATTAGATCATGTCTTATAACTAAATTTTTTCCCTTGTTCAATATTATGCTATATAAACGTATGATCGTTGAGGAGAATATCGTTTCCTGCTAGTTATTATAATTTATAAGGCACATACTAAATTTAATTAATTCTATTTTCACTTTATTTTTATAAAGTAAGAATAATCAAATTTAAATAAAATTTATTTTTTTTTTATTTTTATATCTTTATAGGCTCCCGTATAAATTATACCTTCTAGCATATAGTTTATTGCTAATTATGTATAAAATACTTTTTTTTGAGGATAAGAAAATTAATATTTAAAATTTATCAGGTTTCGGTAAGTATAATAATTCATAATTTAGACCCTAATATGAGTTAGCAGACCAACCTGCAAATAAAACACCATATACACCTAAAGAAGATAGAGCTAAAGTATATAAAATTCCTAAAGAAAAATCAAAAAGAGTTAAACCTTGACCAAAAGGTATAATACCCCACAAAGCGCCCAATGCGGCGATAAACTAGTAAGAAGTGTTTATTAATGTTTCTGTCGTTGCTCCAGGGATGGAGTGACCCAGTGAGCCTGTTAGCCAGTAGCAACACAAGTATTAATCAAAAATGGCAATAACTATACCTAATCGCAATCGTAGGATAGTTAAAAACATTAAATAAGTATATTTAATAACTAAAGAATACTTTAATAGAATTTATAGACCCTATTTATATAGCATCGAAGATATAAAATAAGGTCTAACTAATTAAATTAAGCTAGGCATTGTTGATTTGTTATTTCGTATTCTATAATAAATTTTTTTATCCTTTTGTACCATAAATAACGATCAGGATAAATTAAATTTAGTTTCTAATATAGAAGTTTAATATAAAACATCTTCTTTGGATTAAGAATCAGTACATAAAATTAAATAACCTTTGGATTTATTAATTGAACCGTCCTACATAATCCAATAGGCTAAAGAAACTGGAGTCAATCTATTGATTTTATCAGCCTGCCTTGCCTTGCCGTACGGCCAGGCCAGGCCATAATAAAAATTTGATATTAAATAAAATTTTTATAAGCCTAGGCCCACAATTTTTATATTTTTAAGCTTTAACATAAAATCTTCAAATACCCAATTAAATAAATCATAATTTAAAGTAGAAAAGGATATATCAATATGTTCTAAATTAGTTAACTTATTTAACTTTCTATGATTTAATTTAGGCCCAGTTTTAACATAAGGACTAAAGATTGAATACAAATTATATATTAAATCTTTATTTACTGAAGACATATAAAATCGCAATCTTGTGTTTCCGCTTATATGGCTACGTTCTGCTGTTAAATCTCCTAACATAGACCCTAATATTACTTCTTTTTTAAATTCAGTAAGATCTTTTGCTGCTGTCCGAAGGTCCGAAGGTCCGAAGGTCCGAAGGTCCGAAGGTCCGAAGGTCCGAAGGTCCGAAGGGTGTTTTAGGTCCTTTGACCCGTTTATCTAACGCTACAACAACAACTAAATTTTATAAAATTAAACTTAAGCTTGTATAACTATCTATTTTTAATTTTAGAGTTGTGTAAAGAAACAATAATAATAGGACCCACTAGTTTAATTTTGGACTTTATCTTTAATATTTGCATTTAATTGTGCTAATTTATTGCCAATATTATTTAACGTAAAGTCTCTTAGGATTAAATTTTGTAAGTTTGAGTTTCCTGCTGATTAACTATTCTTTAAATTTGTAACTCTAAGGTAGAGTATTTAAGGTTTTTGGAGTATTTCAGCATATAGTTAAATTTTAATTAAGCTGGGGTAATTCAACCTAATAAACTAAAAATTAAAGTAAAAACTGGTGCTAAATAAAATAAAATTTTATTAGATTGAGAAGGTATAACTGTTTCTTTAAGAATCAGTTTTAAAGCATCACTGAATGGTTGAAGAATTCCGTAGTAACCTACTGTATTCATGGCGGTCAAATTTATCTTACAAATAAATATCTAATTATCTTCCTTTATTCATACCTTCTTTAATTTCCTTAATTTGTTAGACATGGCCTAGATAAGTGATCCTTAGTTCTAATTAACTCCGCTACTTTGTTGAAATCGAGATTATCTTGAAGTTTTACTCCTACTATTTTAGATAGAAAAAGGGAATTATTTTAAAGATCAAATCTTCTTGTTTAAGTGTAGTCTATCCAAGAAGAATTACACAATTAAAGTAAACTATCAAACTTTTCATTAATTCCTTATCTCTTTCTGGCGTAGCCGTTGAGTCATTTTAAATAATAAGGATACACCTAATTTAGATTTTGTTGAATTTTTAATTCTAACATGAAAACATCCTTCTCCACTAGTAAATTCTGAGATCCTATTAGGATCAATTTCATTTATTTTTGGTAACTAAAGGTCTTTCTATAGTTCTAATATTAGGAAAATTTGTTTTTATTTCATCAGATAAGCCTAAATTTAAAGAACCTTTAATTGCCTTTTTTAGCCTTCTAATGTTAAATGTTCTTTATTATTCATTAGGTTTATTATTTTTTTAAAAGGCTTGTTTTTTTTAGAAATTAAAGGATACTTATCAAAATTAGCAGGGGCTATAAAAAATTATAACTTGATTATAATTTACCAAAGACAAAGACAAAGACAAAGGGCAACCAGCGTGGTAGGCGCACCAAAAAAAAAAAAAATAATTAAAATTTACTCTTAAATTATTTTTTTAACTCCTCTATTTTATAATTTAAATCCTTTAAAGAACCTACACGATATTGAACACTTTCTTTATTTTGGGTGATATAGTTCCTATACCTCCAAATTAAGATTTAATTAATTCTAATATTAGTGTATCTTTTTTATGAAGACCTATAGTAATTCTGATTTTAACTGTTAAATTAGTTTTATTTTTTGGTTCCTTTAAAATTAAAATTATAAAAGATGCGCCCTAATAAAAATTTGATATTAAATAAAATTTACCAAAGACTAAAGGACGGACAGCATCGGAAAACCCAGTGATATAATAAGGATTCAAAGAAGTTATAGATAAAGTAGAATTAGAGTAAGAATTAGAACAATAATAATTTTTAATATTTATTTGGTTAGAAGGGATTTTGATTTGATAACGACTTTCGCCGCCCATTAGAGTACACCTTAACTTTGGTCAAATTCCAAAGCAACTACCGTCTACTCGTTGCTCTTTTACAGAATATGTATACTTTGGCTGTGGGTTGTGTATAATAAATTCTGACTTAGATCCGCGATAACCCATTTCACTTTCGTTTATCTCCTGACTTGTTACCATACCCAGGGAATTATTCTGGCCACTTATAGCCTTTCGACTATAGCTTGGTATTAGGAGCTTTAGGGTGTCCCCGGAGTTTGATAGTTTTTCCCACATATGTGTTTTCCCAGAACACTTAACAGGACCTACTCTTCTTTGATGTGCAGCTAATTGTTTTCTTTCAATAATAGTCATGAAAGCAACAGAAAGTAAAACTGGTAATAAAACAAGTAAAACATCAATTAAATTAATTAATGTATTTAAAATAATTAAAATTAAGTTATTATTTATCATTTGTATTAATTTGTAACCTTCTACGGTTATATTTATATATTTATAATTTTATTAAATAAAAAATGAAATATATAAAACATTAAGTATTATTTTCTAAAAATAAATACAGAGGCTAGATTTATTAATTATTAAGATATTATCTTTCTTTCTTACTGTTAGTTTCCTTTCAATTGTAATTAGTACTAGATTAGTTAGGTTTAATCTACGTTCATACTCTTATGATCGATACTAGCTAATATAAACACTTAAACTAGTTACGACTTTACAGTATTATTGAAGAGTGAGTTGACAAGACTTAAAGTAAAACAAGAGGAGGAAATTAAGTTAAAAATATAAATAATATTTAATCGTAATACTAAACTTTTTTCTATGTGCTAGTTTAATACAAATAGCTCCGACTATCTTTGACACTAAATAATTTAAGGTTTCGCTTTATTAGGCTGACTAATTAAACTCTAGGGTCCCTAGAGTTTTTTGTTACATTATTTTTACAATAAGGACCTTAAGTGTCATTGATTTTTAAGGTAGAGAGTATTTGATCTTTTTAAAGCGGAACCTGTGGCTTAATTGAGTGATTTATTAGTTGGAGCTTCTGCTAATATTATAGATATAATTTTTTTATTTATTTTATTTTTTTTCACATATTATAATTCACTGTAGCTATTGAAAATATTTTAGCGGTTAACGGCTATCCGCGTTACCCGTTATACAAATTTGTATCTTTAGCGGGCTACAAAAAATGTGTCTAGACACATTTTATAACCCGTATATGGCAGAGCAGCCTAGCCTAGTCTAGCCAGTGCTAATCAAAAATTTAGAGTTATAAATTTTGATAAAGATGCTTAGCTTGCTTAGGCATCCTAGGAAGCCTAGGATGCCGTACTTAGTACGTTAGTACGTAGTACGGCACACAAAAATGATTAAAAATGAAAATATTATATTCATTTTTAACTTTACTGCCCTTTGGCCCTTGCTAAGGTAATTAGTTACAATCTTAAAATTGTAATTATTTATCATTTTTTGTCTTCTAACAAAATTTATAAGGCTAGATTTTTAAATTTTGTTATCTTGGATAACCTTTTCACTTTTTTTTCTTTAATTAAAAAAGACTGAAAAAATGCAAACTAGTATTTCTCTTTTGGACTCGAACCAAAGTTAACACTTTAGAAGAATGTTGTTTTACCATTAAACTAAGAGAAAGTTTATTTATGTTTGTTTAGTACTAAAAATAATAAAATTTATTAATTATAATACTAAAATGATACTGGCTCAATTTGACATAAATAAGTTTATCAGTAGTTGTTTAAAATAAAAAATTTGTTTATAAAATCCTTTTTATGCTAAAGCAGCTACAATAGTTAGAACTTAAAATTTGAACTTGAACTAATAAAAAGAAAATCGTACAACTAAATGTAAGAAGAAGCAAAAAATATTTAAATTAAAATTTAATATTAAATGTTTTTACTAATTTGTAATCATAATTAATCAAGGGTTTTGAAGGATTTGAACCCTAAAATTAAGCTTTGCAGGCCTACTACAGAACCATCTGTAAACAAAACCCTATAAATTTTTTTATTTTATTTATAATTAAAGATTAGATTATCTAATTTTTTTAATTAATAATAAAACATTATTATTATAGAAATAGTATAAAAATACTACTCTTTTAGTAGAGACAGCTAATTACTTTACTAAATATTAGTTTAATTATAATTAACTAATATTTAATTTTCTTTTCTTTTAATACAGCTTCATAATCATTTTTAATATTAAGCAAGCCTAACACTCCATATTTTGGTCTTAATTTTTTCTAAATTTTTTTATTATATAGACCTAAGGGTAATCTAGGGTTATAGTACCTTGTTAATACCTTATTGGTATCACAAATTTTAATTTTATACTTAATTTGAATATCTTCTTAAAGATTATTGTTTTTTTGTTTGTTAACTTTTATATTTAGATACATAAGACACATGTTCTAAAGCTCTAGAAAGATAGTGTTGAGTAATTGTACCTATTAGAAATAAACTTGTTCTATGCGCTAAGACTTTTAAATTTGGCATTGTTAAAAAAATTTAAGATATAAAATATTTATACTGACTAATATCTTAATATTAGTATAGAGATAGTATTAAACAATTTCGAAGGCATTAATTATTTTTAGATTTAACCCTGATTAGAACTGGTACCTACCCGTTTGACAATCTGGTACTCTACCTATTAAGCTATGGGCCCTAAAATTTGTTGGACTTAATTTTTTTTTAGCTAGGAACAATTGATAGCACATTCTTTTTTAGTCTATATAGATTACCCCTTTTACACTACTATTTAGATACTAATTTAAATAAAATAAATTAAATATTTTTTTTTATTAACCCTAATTTTGTATTTACTTTGGGGGTTAGAAACTTACAATATTTGATTATTAGGCTGAGAGCTATTGCGCTAATTCGCTAACGCTGCTTTAGCTTCAAGTAGGGAAGGCTAATATAATTTTATTAAGGTTAGAAAAAAAACAGTGTTTGTTATAGTTATATTATCTATAGTTTTCTTAAGTTGAAATTTAAGGGGAGGTGATAAGGTGAATTTATTTCCTTTTATTGCTATTACTTATTGAAGATTGCCTACTTAATTTTATAACCTTAGTTAAGGATAAAGAGTTTATTAAGTTAGCATTTTATTTAAATAAGGGGGCTTAATTACTTAGTGTAGTTCAATTGCATCTTTAATATATGAACAAGTAAGTATTGTGAAAACGTAGGCTTGAATAAATGATACGGCTAATTCTAGACCCATTATTGCTAAAAATAAACCAAATGGTATTATTGTAACTATAAACATTATAAAACCTCCTGAAAACATTTGATACAAGAATGTTGCCAATATTTTCATTAAAGTATGCCCAGCAACTACATTCGCAAAAAGTCTTATCCCTAATGAGAATGCTCTAGCTAAATATGAAACCATTTCAATTAAAACCAATAAAGGTACAAGAGCTAGAGGTGTACCTGAAGGTACAAAATATTTGAAGAAGCTTTTATTATGGATTGACAAACCTAAAATTGTTACTGCTATAAGTATTGTAAAAGATAATCCGATTGATACCATTATAGAAGTTGTTATTGTGAAAGAATAAGGAACATTCCCGCATAAATTAGCAGTTAAAATAAAGAAAAATAAAGAATATATAAATGGATAGTATACTTCTTTACCTAATTGTTCTCTTACCATTGAATTTATGCTTGCATATATGCTTTCTAAAGCTATTGACCATTTAGATGGTACTAATTTATTTTCATTATTACTTAAATAATGTATGCTTAAAATTATAGCTAAAACTAAAATAGAATATAAAGCTAAATTAGTTAAATTTAAATGGAAAAACCCAAAAAAAGGTGAATTAATCCCTAATAAGTTTGTAACTTCAAATTGCTCTAAAGGAGAATTAACCATTAAAATTACGGTTTGATAATCAGTATTTAACATATTTTATATGTTAGACATTCTTTTTTATGATATTATATTTTTAACTTTAACCTCAACTTGTGGTACACTAAGTTTTAATTATCCCCAGATAATTGAGTATTTTTTTATTTTCTTTCATTTTTGAGACTTTATTTTCTTTTTTTAAGGTGGATTGCCGGCAGGACGGGGAGTACTTGAGGCCTACCTAATCAAAATTTATAACTATAAATTTTTTTTTATTATTAGGTTATTCAAATTTTTTTTTTATTTTTATTACACTATTTTATAGTAACTAGCCTAGCGCTAATAAAAATTTATAAGCCTGCCGTACTAATAAAAATTTTATATTAAATAAAATTTACCGCTAGCGACTAAAGGGCCCAAAATTTTATATGGTCCAGCCCCGATCAACTATATAACCTGTAAGGGTAGTATAATTCAATATAATATTAAAATAATATAAAGTTAAAATTTTCCAGGATTATAGAAAATTATTTATATTATTTTTAATATTATTAGATTAATTAATTTTTATTTATTAAATCTAATAATTTTTCCACGATAATTATTAATAATTATCGGTAAAATTTAAATAATTCATATCTATTTATCTGAATATTAAAGTTAAATTTAACTCTAATTATTCTTACATAATAATAAAATAATTAAAATAAAATTTAGAATTTATAAATTTATTTTTTTTTTTAATTTTATACTAGTCTTCTCTTTAATTATTTTATTATTATAGATTGAACGGTTATAAAAACGGGCACTGTAAGATTTGAACTTACGACTTTGTTTAGAAGTACTTATTTTCAAGATAAGCGCCATAAACCGGACTCGGCCAAATACCCCATTTTGAATTATATTCTATAATTATCTCTTTTAGACTAAAGAATAATTAATAGAATTGAGGATATATAAAATTTTTTCCTCAGCATCCTTACACTAACTTTATTTTGTATTTCTAGTGTTTTATATTAAATTTTTACCTAAAATACAAATTTGCTGTTATAAACGAAAAAAACAATTTTATAAACCTAAAGCTAGGTTGTTTGGAGGGCTAATCAGAGTATGATTTAAAGTTAATACTTAAAAGGGTGTTTTAATTAGATATATAATGTATATTATTCTAACAAAAAAAAAAATTTAAAATTGAATCCTTTAACTCTAAATTTAGCCTTAGTAACCAAAGCAACACTAAATTAAAGCCCATAATTTAATGGTTAGAATAATCTCTTGATAGGAGTTTTGTAGGAGTTCGAATCTTCTTGGGCTTAAATCAACAAAAAAAAAATTAAATTAAAAATTGGCTTATTTTTGCTAATTAATAATACGGATCTGGAACTCAATCACTAGTAGTGAATGAGTTCTTGCTTAATAAAAATTAAAATTAAAAAAAAAGGAAGAGAAGGAGAAAAGGCCTTAGTCTCAATAAGAAAATAGAGTGAGTTAGTTCAGCTTTAGCATAAAGACCGCAGGGTCACAAATTATTAGATTAGGGCTACAGTGAGTAACAGTGAAAAATTTGAATTAAAAATTTATTAATTTAATAATTATTAAATTAATATTAAAGTACTAAGTACTAAGCGCTAGCTATTTTAATTCTTAATCTCATTAATAAACTTTCCTACTGCTATGCTAAAGCCGCTTAGTTTAAAAATTAAATTTTTTAATTCTATATTCATAAACTTTTTATGTTTATGTGTAGCATTAATCCTCCGCGTTAGCGACATCTTTATATGTCGCTCCCCTACCTATGCCTTAGGCCTGTACTTTTTCTCTCTCGCTACGGTGCTAAGGTAAGGCTTATAAAAATTTTATTTAATATAAAATTTTTATTATGGCCTGGCCGTACTTATAAAAATTTTAGTGCCTAGGCCCAAAATTTTTATTAAGGGCAGGCAAAGTGGTAAAATTTAAACTAATAAAAAAAAATAATTAGTAATCTATTTAACACAATCAACTATCTATTATACTAATTTAATGATTATTAATAATACAATAATTATAAACTCTTCTGTAACATTAATTACAAACACGCAGTTAAAAAAATTATTAAATTCATTTTTAATGTAAGTCTTGGTACCCTTTTGCAGGCAGCAAATACACAAATTTTAAATTCACTATCAAATTACTATATGAGGCTTTTAAAGAAACAAGTTTTACTTAGATTTATAAATTCTTATGTTGTAGACTCCCCTCAACCCGCCAATATCTCTTATTTATGGAATTTCGGTTCATTACTAGCAACTTGCCTAGGTATACAAATATTAACAGGTATTTTTTTAGCTATGCACTATATTCCTAATGTAGATTTAGCTTTTACTTCGGTAGAACATATTTTATTGTGTTCTTAAAATTTTGGAATATGCTGAAAGTTCAAAAAAAATTAAAGTATATAACTACTTTTTATCCAAAGTAAAAATGTTAGTATAACTTGATAATCAGCAGAATTATAATATTCCCAGAGGCTATACCCGAAACTGAAACTAATTCAGAAGATATAGTCCAAAATTAATCTAATTTTAATCAAATAGATAGTATTTTAAAATTTACAGTAGCATCTATTACCTGCAAGTATAGTAATGCAAATTTATCTCAAACTGTGCAAAGCGAGCGAATCAAAACATTCACAGCAGCTTAAAGATAAATTTCATCAATGGTTCTTTTACAGAAGCCGCTACTATACAAAATTATAACTTTATTATCATTTTTTATTTGTACCGCGTACTAAGACAAAAATAATTTATCTTTAAATTATTTTGTTTTAGGCCTCTGTAGCTCTTCTATAAAAATTAGACTAGTCTAATTTTTAACGCAATGCTTAAAAAAATAATTAAATGTTATTAAAGATAACATTTTACCCTTAAGGGTTAAAATTTAAGAGTAAATTTTAATTATTTTTTTTTTGGTGCGCCTACCAGGAAACGAAACGAAACGAAACAGACTCTTTGGCAAAATAATTTATCTTTAAATTATTTTGTTTTAGGCAGCCATATCCCGCTAAATAAAATTAGCTAAAGACATCTTAAGATGTCTACTAAATTTTATTAGTAGGTACTATATAAAATTATAACTTTATTATAATTTTACCATAGACAAAGAGAGGGTCATTTATCTTAAGTCCTAATTCCAAAGGTTATGTAGTTTTTAGATTTATCATACCTCTTCATGTTGATGATCTAGAAGCTTTGCTGCAAATAAATAATATTAGAGTAGTGAGAGTAGAAGGTAATTTTTCTGTTTTCGTAACCGCTTATTTAAATAGCATTCGGGAAGTTTTATTACCTATTTTTAATTTTTATAAATATTCTCTATTAACTACTAAGGCTCTTTATTTATCTTATTTTATGAAAGCTATAGATATTAAATTGAATTCTCCTACACTCGCTACGCTAATTAAATATTACAGACTTAACTAATATTTCTACTATTAAAAAGGTATGAATTTAGGTAGAACAACAAATTTCAGCAATTGAGTATAATAGTTTTATCAAAGATGTAAATGTTAGCCCTTTTTGGTTACTTGGTTTTGATGAAGGTGAAGGAACGTTTGGCGTTAAAAACCTTGTTCCTTATTTTCAAATAGTCCAACACAGTAAAAATAAAGCTATTCTAGATAAAATAAATTTATACTTAGGTTCAATACCTTAAGGAATAAGTAAAAGTACACCAAAACCTTTACTTAGCCCTTGGCTTTGGCTTAGGCTCTCTAATTTAATTCATTTTATCAAGTAGCAGTATAAAAAATAATTAAAAATTAATATATATTCATTTTTAACTTTATCTTGCTACTTAAAGTAAGTTGTTATAATTTATTAATACAACTTATTATTTGTGAATCTTTGCTATTAAAAATGTTATCATATCTAACATTTTTTTTTTAATAGCTATAGCTGTAAATTTTAATAAAAAACAAACGTATTATCATATATAATTAATAATATTGAGGTATTGTTTGATTACATTTTTCCATTTTAGCAGTTTTAGAATTTCAAACTCGTAAATTTAAGGATTTTTAATTATGGTCAATAGCTGTAAAATTACACAAATTTGGGTATTTTTATGAATCAAACGGACGTAAATTATTAATATCAATTGCTTCTTATATTAATAAATATCGATACTCTACAAATTCTAAGGTACCTATCACAACTCCTACTCAAGATTAGATAGATAAGGTTTTATCTTTAAAACCTCCTTTTTATGTAAATAGTAATCTCATTTTACATTCTCAATACAATCAGGGTGGTCGATTTGGCTTCCCTGTTAACGTGTACAAGGAAGGTGTAAAAATTTAAGGTAGTCCTTTCCCTACTTAAATGCGAATCAAGCTATAGGTTTAATCTAGTACTAGGTCGAAAGATCAAAACAGGAAAACTTTAAAAAATATGTATTTATTTACATCTACCCTCTCTAGCAAATAGTCCTTACAAAATTGCTAACTAATTTAGTTAAGTAAGGCTTAATTATAAAAATTTTATTTAATATAAAATTTTTATTAGTACGGCAGGCTAATAAATAATTTTTGATAGTACTAATTTTTTTTCGCTAGCTGATTAATCTTTAAATACTTTAAATCGCTAGATTCTAAAGCACTCCTTTGGTGGCCAGAGTGGTATATTGATCTACAATATTTAAAATTATATAATGATAATCACGTGATAGTTTATTTTACTATCTATGCTCCGTATATTTCAACCAAGATTAATTTTGATTATGAGAGATGTTAATAACGGATGGGCTGTTAGATATGTTCATGCTAATACTGCTTCATTCTTCTTTATATTCGTGTACGCTCACATTGCTAGAGGTTTATACTACGGTTCATATAAATCACCTAGAGTTTTAGTATGGGCTATCGGAGTTATAATATTGGTAGTTATGATGGCTACAGCTTTCTTGGGTTACTCACATAGCCCAAAATGGTTTAATTTAACTTTATACACTGGTAAATTTTTATAGTTTTTATATTAATAGGTTTAATAATATTTAATAGTTTTTTAGTAAGAATAAAAACGAATATGCCAATATATAATTCACAACCAAAACCAATTAATTCAAATAGTTTTAATTATATACAAAAGAGATATAAATCTACATTTAGTAATAAAAATAATTTATTAGATAAATTTATTAAAGAAAATAAATTAGAGCCTGTATTTAGATATAATAATTTAGATTTAGATTAATCTAAGAAACTAATACAAAATGAGACCAAAGGTCTTAGCGGTATATATCTAATATTTAATAATATAACAGGTGATTATTATATTGGATCAGCTTCTACGAATAAAATTTATTCAAGATTTTATAGACATTTAATTGCTCTAAGTGGAAGTAAAATATTAAAAATTGCAGTAAGAAAATATAAACTGTCCTCTAAAACAAAAAAGTAATCTTTGATTACTTTTTTTAAGGTCTCCTAAACAAAACAAAAAAGTAATCTTTGATTACTTTTTTTTTTAAGTAGAAAGAAACAGACAAAAATTTTATTTAATATGTCCTTACAAAATTATAACTTTATTATCATTTACCAAAGACTAAGACAAAGACATCTTAAGATGTCTACTAAATTTTATTAGTACTAATTTTTATTAGTACCGCTATCAACAAAATAATTCAAATTTACTCATAAATTTTAACCCTTAAGGGTAAAATGTTATCTTTAAAAACATTTTATTATTTTTTTATCAGTTAAAAAAAATTATAAATAGTTACAAGTAACTATTTATAATTTAATTTTTTGTAGGGCCGCTCTTTTTCATTTTTATTATTAGAATTATTTCCTGAAATTGTTAATAAAGAGAATAATAAAATGTTATTAGACCTGGAAGATTTTTATCTAAAAACTTTATTGCCTAATTATAATATTTTGACAGAAGCTGGTTCAAGTTTTTGTTATAAAACTTAATTAAGTAGAATGTCTTTGTCTTTGTCTTTGGTAAATTATAATAAAGTTATAATTTTTTATAGTACGCGGTAAATGAAAACCAATTATAGTAAAGAAAGAAAAGAATTTATAGGTAATTTAAATAGAAATAAAAACCTTTCTCCTGAAACTATCGAAAAAATTAGAGAAAGGGCTTTAAAAAGAGGAAAAATAATTATTAAGCTATTTTAAATATGAAGAAAAAATCTAAATCTTTAATATTGTATAACTTAGATAAAACCGTATTTGGTATTTATTCTAGTATAGTAGAAGCTGCAAAAATTATTAAAGAAAAAACTATAACAAGAGCTTTAAAAACTCAAAAAAGATTATTAAAAAGAAGATTTATTGTATTATATAATACAAAATAAGAATATATAAAGTTAAATTAAATTATAGTCCCACGAGTAAAAATTTTTATGCAATTTCTATAAAAAAAAATAAAAATTAAAGTGGAATATTCCTACAGGAATATTAAAGATAGTATTCTTTGGCAATGTTAGTGAAAACGGTTAAAGGTAAAAAAAAAAATTAAGACCGTCGGTTATATAGATAATCGCTACAGACTGGGTCACTAATGGGTGGCTGAAATGCTGCTTAATGTACAGTCGAAACTCTTAGATTAAATATCTAATAAGATATACGAAGTTAAAGTTATCTTAGCTTTTTATTTACCCCTCATATTTTTAATATGTCTAAATATAATAAAAAGTGAGAAAGTATGTTTTACCTTATGGACAAATGTCATTGTGGGGTGCTACAGTTATTACTAACTTACTAAGTGCTATACCATTTTTTGGGCAAGATTTAGTTGAGTCAGAAATTACAATTGGTATTAATGTTTTTAATTTTAAAACTACAGTTTTACCTATATTACCTACAGTAGGTATAGTTAGCAAACATGCTCTAAAAAAGGGAAAAAAAATAAAATTAGATAAGACTGATTATCTATCAATACCTTATTCATTTATAGCTTTTTTAGTAGGTTTAATAGACGGAGATGGCTATATTCAAATAACTAAAACAAAAAAAGGATTTATAACTATTAAAATGACCATTGGTTTAGGCTTAGAAGATTTATCTACTTTAGAGTATATTCATTCTGTATTAAAATTAGGAAAAATCTCGATATTTCGAGATCATAAAAACCCTAGTTGCAGATTAGTTATAAATAAAACAGATTTACAGGAAATTATTTTTCCATTATTATTACATCACGGTATATTCTTTTTAACTGAGACTAGAAGATCTCAATTTGATCTAGCTATGTTTATCTTTAAAAATGATATTAAGTTGTATGATAAATTAACCAGAGATGTGCCTACAATTTTTAATTTACCTGATACACCTTCAGGTTATCTTAAGTTAGCTTTTTTTAATAATTGGTTAGTTGGCTTTACAAATGCCGAAGGTTCTTTTTTATTTAAAAATAATAACGATGCATGTTTTCAATTAAAACAAATAACTCACCTTGATTTATTTGAGGCCTTAAAACTATTATTTGATACTAAGCGGAACATTTATTTTGAAGGGGCTTCGGCTGCTTGCGTCGCTTGCGCACAAGACCTCGCAAAAAATAGATACATTCAATTTTGTCTAAGTTCTAAAACTGATATACAAAAAGTAATAAATTTTTTTTCCTTTTCAGGTTTTCATCCTTTAATAGGCTTAAAAAGTATTCAATACTTTAAATGGTTAACTAATTTACAAAATAGTTATCGATACAAATATCTTAATTTCCCTCTATAATAGAAATAATGAAACTAATTTTAAGTAAAACTAAATAATAGTAAAAAAAAAAGCAAAAATAGTTATACCATTTTGTGAAGATTGGCTCCTTAAAACAGTAATGTTTTAGAGGCAAATGGGGAAAATTGCAAGGACATCTTAATTAATACCTCCTTAATTAAGGTTATTTGCAGCGGTGCTTGAACCGGTATTTCAGGCATATATTATTATTTATAATATTATATGTAGAATGGGTCAAGAACGTTCAACGACTAACAAGTGAGTTATACCAACAATAAGCTTGACACGAAACCCCACAACCTATATAGGTTGAAGACATAGTCTAAACATCGGTATCGATGAAAGTAGATATTTAAGACTCTACTATAAATACAATTGTAATCTGGGGAGGTTTTAGTGTTAATAATGCTACTTTAAACAGATTTTTCTCTTTACACTATCTATTACCCTTCTTATTAGCTGCTTTAGCTATAGCACACTTAATTGCTCAGTATGAAGGGCCTTATATACTGGATTAGTATTAATGCATTTAACTATTTGCTGGAATATCCTAAAGTTTTATCTACGCTAGGCCTTTCTAGGTTATATGAAAGTATAACGCAAGGATTCGCAGCTAGCTTCATTCTTTATACTAAATATAAACTTTTTTAAAGCGTAACAATGATTAAATATTTTAATGGACAATCAGCAGGAAAATATTATTTTTAAATTTAAATTCCTTTAACACTAAGGCTAGTTAGATATTAATAGCCCTATCCTGTTCTACCTAGGAAACAGACAAAAATTTATAATAAAGTTATAATTTTTTATAGTAGCGAGACTTATAAAAAGGAATAAATTAAAATTTTAACCTCAGAGACTATACGTTAACTATCCATTTAACATCTATACTTTAATTGTTCAATCCTTATTCAAATTTGAATATATATTCAAATTTTATTACAGCATCTTAACATAAATCCACAAAGTTGAAATATCTTACGATATATGTTGGGAGACAAAGTAAGACTATATTGTAATAAGATGTTTAATTAGATAAAAATATAGCCCAATACTATTCTTAATGGAATAATTTTATTGCGTATTATATTACATACACAGGTTACTACTTCTACTACAAAACACCTAATGTTAATTTTAACTATTTAAAACCTTTATTGTTCTCTAGATCTTATCAATCTAGTTTAAGTTTACAACCAAAAATATTCAGCAATTTATAACGATCTAATATTACATTCTCTAACAATTTGGAACAAGTATTATTGGGTATTATACTTGGTGATGTTTCTCTGATAAGATTCTCAACTCAAGCTAATACTATAATTGATTACAGACAAGGATAAGGATCTATAAACGCTGCTTATTTATTACATTTATATAGTTTAAACCAAAAATTTGTAAATACTCCTCCTTCAGTTACATCTATCACAGATTCAGCAACAGGTAAAACTAGATATATTTTAAGTTTTACTACTTTAGCTTTACCTTGTTTTAATCCATTGTTTGCGCAAGCGAGTACGGAGAAAATTTTTATGTAAATGGAAAAAAGTTGTCCCGGCTAACATTGCTTATATTTTAACTCCATTTGGTTTAGCTTATTAGTTAATGGATGATGGAGGGTTTACAGGAACAGGTTTAAATTTATATACTAATGCTTTTATTCAAGATGAACTAAATTTATTTTTAGAAGCTTTAGTGCCGTACTTATAAAAATTTTAGATTGGAAATCTAAAATTTTTATTAAGCCGTACTTATAAAAATTTTAGTGCCGTACGGCCCAATCTAAAATTTTTATTAAGCCGTACTTATAAAAATTCTCTATAAAAGCCTCTAAACCTCAAAGTTCTATTGAAAAGAACAATATCTATTTCTAAAAACAATTACCTTTAGTTATAGATTTGGTTAAAGAACATATGCATCCAAGTATGCTGTATAAATTTAATATAGATATGCAATAAAAATTTTTGCTTCATACACATGGGTCGGTTAAATTTGGCCCTTATTTTACCTATATTAAATCTTTACCCCTAAAAATTATATTAGCTTTCATATTACCTAATTATAGCCCTAAAACTCGAATTGGACCTCATGATGAGGACGTTTACTCTGTTTTAGTCGGAGCACTATTAGGTGATTGTTATGCTGAGAGACTACCTAGTGGAGGTGTCAGATTTATATTTAAAAAAAGTGCAGAACATCAGGAATATATATTCTGGTTATTTGATTTTTTTAGAACACGAGGTTATTGTTCTAATAATTTACCTATTAAATTAAGTGCAAAATTAGGAGATAAGTTTCAAGAATGTTATCGATTTAATACATATGCTTTTTCAAGTTTATTAGATCTCTATAAATTATTTTATAATAGTAATAAAAAAAAAGTAATTCCTAATAATATTGAAGAGTTACTAACTCCTTTAGCTTTAGCTATTTGGATCATGGATGACGGTACTTTTAAGTCTCCTGGTCTTAGTATAGCTACTATTTGTTTAACTAAACAAGAGGTAGAATTATTGGTAAAAGCTTTAGAAAACAAATTTAATATTAAGAGTAGCTTACATAAAAATAAAGGTAACTACCAATTATATATTAAAGCAGAATCTATGCCTTTATTAAAAAAATTAGTATTACCATATGTTGTACCTAGTATGCACTACAAATTAGGTTATTAGGTAGAAAGTCGTGAGATTAAACTGTTAATCATCTAAGTCTCGCCCTTATATATTACAGTTTAAAACATCTAAGCCAACTACTCCTGGCTTAAAGAAGGACATTTTTTTATCCCTGCGGTAGCCCTACTCAATTTTTAACTTTACTGCCCTTTGGCCCTTGCTAAAGTAAGTTGTATAATTTAGAAATTATACTTCTTTGCCTCCCGTAGGGTGGGCCCAAATTTTATTTAGGGTTCTAAGATGCTCCTTTTTTGGCAATGCTAGTGAAAACGGTTAATAGCTTTAACTACTAAAGACCGTCGGTTGTATACACAATCGCTACAGACTGGGTCACTGGTGGGCACTCAAATATATTTGATGCTTAATGTACAGTCGGAATTTTTTTTGCAAATAACCCTAACGGTATCGGATCTACATCTGATAGATTATCAATGCATCCTTATTTTACTTTCAAAGATCTTGTAACGATCTTTTTTTTCTTCCTTGTATTATCAATAATAGTTTTCTATTATCCTAATTTATTGGGTCAAAAGTGGCCTATTATAGTGTTATTAATTGTATACACTATAAATGCATGTGCTATATGCTGGAAGTATATTTTAGATCTTTATTTACCTCTTGGGTCCGCAACAGCATCCGTACAACTGGAAGCAGGGGCAAGAGCTAAAAATTTATAATAGAACTATATTTATAAGTGTTTTATTTTTTAATGTTTTTAAATTTAGAGATTTCGTTTCTCCAATTTTTATTTTTAAATTAAATCCCTATATAGTAAGATACTATTATAAAATATATAATCAGCAGATAACCAAACTTATAATTTTATTAACTCTTTTTACTAACTATTTATTTTTTTGTTATATGAGAGGCTTAAATTATTTAGGACTATTATGTTTTAAATTTTATCAGGGCCTGGCGATAGCCTGGCGCTAGCCTGGCGCTAGCCTTTGTGGACGTTTATGTAAAAACATTTGCAATAAGTGTCTTTTATTTGCTGAAAGCGAAGGAATCCTGATACTTACAAAATTTGAATGTAATCAAATTTTTTTATTGCGTGGATAGCGCAACTAAGGCCACTAAATAATTTTAGTTTTAAGTTATTAGGAGTAGGAATTTCAGAGACTATACGCACACATAAAAATAAAATAAAAAATAAAAATAACCTTAAGCCTAGTGTAATAGGAAAAGGATTTAAAAATATGTCTACTATGCTAACACAATTTGACAATTTAAATTCTTTAAATTTAAATAAGAATATAAGTGTGAAAGATAGTCATAATAATGAAATAAGCTTAAAATTTAAACAATGGTTTGTAGGTATTACAGATGGTGATGGGTATATTTATGTCAATAAATCTGGTAATGTTGGTGCCCTTTGGGCCTTGAAATGATTTTGCCTAGTTCAGATGAAAAAGTTTTACGAATCATTCAAAATAAATTTAGGATCCTATAGCACCTACTATTGATTCTGCTTATATTAGTGGTTTATTGGACTCTTATGGTTCTATTAATTTCTATGAACATAATTATAATGATACATTTAGAGATCTATTAACTATCTGTATAAGAAACAAAAGCAGATGCAATATTGAATTTTTAATAAGTGTTTTTGGAGGTCAAATCTATTTCTATCTAACAATGGATTTTATATTTGGAGAGCTAATTCTAAACTTTTGCGGGAGGCCGAGCGAGGACTCAGCCGTAGCGGCCTGCTAAAATTACCTCCTAGCGCTAATAAAAATTTATAACTACTTTGCCTCCCTAATAAAAATTTTATATTAAATAAAATTTTTATAAAGGGTGGGCCCAAAAATTTTATATTAAATAAAATTTTTATAAGCCTGCCGTACTAATAAAAATTTTATATTAAATAAAATTTACCAAAGACTAAAGGGCCCAAATTTTTATGTGGTAGGCATTTAAAATTATATGATTATTTCTAGGAAACAGACAAAAATTATAATAAAGTTATAATTTTTTATAGAGACTCCGCCTTCCTCCTAAAACAATTAAAGTCCATAGAACTTATTTGATTAAAGAATTCCATGAATTAAATGAGTCTAAAGTATATAGAGATACTAATATTTTATCTATGAACCATAAAATATGGAAAAAATTTTTAAATAAATGGAACAATACAAATTAGTTCCTACTTTAAATTATTAGACTTAGTAGCTATTTTTAACTTTTTATTTTTTATTGTTACTTTAATTAATTCGTTAATTAAAGACTTTTATAATTTAGACTATTAGCGCTTACGTTGCTATACCTGTTTTGTATAACTATGGTGTACGTAAGCCCTTTCTTAATTAGCTGATAAATTATATAAAGGTTTTGGAAGAGATAGTCCAATAAATAGTATAATTACTTATATTTTTATTTTATCCCTAATAATATTTGTATTTTAAATAAAATTTTTATTAGGCCTGATAGGCTAAATTATTTATTAACACACTTATAAAACAGTAGATATCTTAATATCTCCTAATTAAATTGCTAAATATTTTAATACTGTTTACTGTTTATATACGAACTACTCTCCGCTTCTGTTTTTATCACGCTAGCCCCTTAGTTTCGGACAGAAGATGAGCGCACTAATAAATAATGTTTTTTTTTACAAATCAGACATTAATTAATTGTACTATTTTATTGCACTCGGATAACTATATCCCTGCAAACCCTATGCAAACACCTGCTTCAATTGTTCCTGAATGGTATAGAAGTAAAAGATGCCATGCTTAAGATTAATCTTATGTATAATTAACTTTACTATATGCTGGAAAATCCTAAAGACTTGCATACTAATTTATTTGTATTTGTTTAGTGCCTCTTCTCCTTTTTACTAACTAGTGGAGTGGAGACCTTCACTACCCTTAATTAATAACCGCTTACATATCTGTACTTGGACTGCTGGCATGGCCATACTGGCCAGCTAGTAGCAGTAGTTATAAGTGAGTCTCGCTTCTATAAAAATTTTTAACTTTATTATAATTTTGCTACTATAAAAAATTTTAACTTTATTATAATTTTTTATAGCGCACCAAAGAGCGAGAGAGAGGGTTTGGAGCCGACTGGGCCTGCGAAGGTACTTAGGGTACAGGGGCTATTTATCTCGCGTAACGAGCGTAGCGCTTTCTTTTGCATCACTTGCTTTAGCATAAACAAAGAGGTCCTTAAAAATTTTATAACTTTATTTTAATTTTTTATAGCGGTAGGCTACTATAAAAATTAGTACTAATTTTATTAGTACTAATTTTTAACGCTTGGCTAAAAAAATAATTTATCTTTAAATTATTTTTTTTTTACGCATCCATATCCCGCTAAATATAAATAATATGAGTCATAATTTCAAGTATATATAATGGACAACCAGCAGGAAACCTGCAAAATTTATTTTTGTCTTTGTCGCGTACGCGGTAAATTTAAATAAATTTTACCCTCAGAGATAATACGTAAAGCTCCTAAAAATCAGTGTTCTCTTTAGGATGAAGATATTTATTCCAACCATTATTAAATTAAATGGTTTATACTATTTAAATATTAGTGATCTGATAACTACTATAAGTTTAGTTTCTACTTTAAAGTACTAAACTCTGGAAATCTAAAGAAAAAGATTAACCTCAGTTGAAAGATCACAAATAATTATACCAAATAACTCCATTATAAATTTTAAATTTGATCTTTTACCTTTCTACGCAATTTTAAGATCAATACCTAACAAATTGAACTCACTAGCGGTTTGTCTAAATTCTACTCTATGCTTGAAAGTTTTGTAGTTCAAGTACTGTATTTAACAGTTAAAATCTAAGAATTTGTTTAAAATAACAAGCAAGTTAATTACTATCTTTTTAGCTTTGTAGGTTCTTACTACATTTTGCTTAAACAACCTGTCTATCAATCCGTATGTCTACAAAAAAAAAATAATTTAAATTTATTTTTTTTATTCCTAGACACTCACTCTGCACTGCGACAAGGGCTAAGCCTGAGTGCAGCACTTCGCTGCCTTTGTGCACTTACCCTTTACCCCCGCACTCCACAAAGTGCAGTGGAGTGCAGTGCGAGGAGGGAGTGCGACAAGGGCGAAGCCTGAGTGCGTCTTTGAGCCATTACGGAGATAAGTGGTAATTAGATAATATCTCCATCGACTATACGTAGGAATAAAAATTGAGAAATAATAATTTTTATAAGAAATAGTCAATAAAGGCAAGTTGAAAATATGGTAATTGTACTACTAATTCTAATCTATATCCTAAATTCTAAAAAAAAAGTTTTTACTTTTTTAATTGTGAAGTTTCAGATTTTAAAACCTTATCTATTTCTTCTGCACGTGATTTATTGTAACAATGTAAAGAGGATTTTAAACTACCCTCTAGTCTTCGTATGGTAGCATAAGGGTTTTCCAAGCTGTCCGTCCTAATAAAAATTTGATATTAAATAAAATTTTTATAAACGTCCGTCCCTCCCCCTCTATACAAAATGTTATCGTAGAGTCTAGCAAATAGTCCTTAGTCTTTGGTAAAATTATTTATCTTTAAATTATTTTTTTTTTAAGCAGTATAAAAATTAGTACTCATTTTATTAGTACTAATTTTTAACGCTTGGCTTACTTATCCTTAGTCTTTGGTAAATTTAAAATAAAGTTATAATTTTTGATAGTACTAATTTTTTTAAAACTCTAACAGGAAACAGACAAAAAATAATTAAAAATTAATATATATTCATTTTTAACTTTATCTTGCTACTTAAAGTAAGTTGTTATAATTTATTAATACAACTTATTATTTTTTATTAGTACAGACAAAGACGTCTAGCCTAGGCCTAAATTTATATTCAAGTTATAATTTTTATTAGGTCTTGTATTAAAGGTAAATATTTATCACCTGTATTTGTAGTCAATCAAAATTTAAACCCAAAAAGTTTAGAATTTTTTTAACAGTATGGCAAGTTCTAGATCGAACAGGTTCTTTAACTTTAATTAGAAATAAGTATGGCAATATAGTTATACGTTTATCCTCTTAAAATTGGGATACGATACTTAATATATATGCAAATTATTTTAACCTTATTTATGGATGCGGGGCAAAAATATATTGCTACGCTAATTATTTAGACATTTAATTTATAATCAATTGAGATCCTTCTTCTTTAGCTCTTGCTACTTACATTGTTTACAGCCAGCCTAGAACACGAAACAGAAAGAAAATTATCTTTATCAGAGCAATTAAGTTTATTTTGTATTAGTCCAACTAATATTGATGTTCCTAATTACACTGATAATTATAATAAAGTATCTTTACTTTTTATTATAGGTCTGATTTTAGGAGATGGTACTTTACACTTAAGATTCAGAAAATCGGATAAAGGTTCGATTTGGGTAATACCTACTTTATTTTTGCCTCAGCTTAAATATAGTGTTCATTTTTTTTTCTATATTGGAAGATTTTTTAATCTTTTGAAATTAAAGTTTATACTATTAATAATGTAAAAGATTCAGAAGCTATAGATATTATAAGTTCAAGCGCTAAATTAGTCTTAGGTAAAATAATATCAAAAAAATGACTATTCTAACTGTAGAAAGTATTCATTCTATGTTTGATAAGTTCATTCCTTTGATGAAACCTTATTCTCATTATTTCTATTGGAAATATGACCTATACGAATTAATGTACCGTGTAGCACTGATTGTTAACAATAAAGCACATTTAACTTTATACGGGTTTAAAACTATTATAGAAATTGTTTATTGTTACCCTAATAAACGGTCTCAATCTAAAGAATTTTGGTTTGAGGTTATTGAATCATGGTTTAAGTCAAGGGCAGCTGAAAATAAATCAGTCTTAGGTAAAATAATATTCAAGCAGTATATGGGCGTGGACCGTTAAGCGGTAAAATTATCGCTTGGAAATGTGTGTTTCTGTGTAGCGGTAATTCTAATTTAAAACCTCGGCAGTTTGTCTTTACCTTTGATACTGAATCAAGAGTAGCTCTACTGGCTATTAAATATCGAGATTCTACTATAAAATCTTGGATAGATTCACTTATTTTTGTTTTTATATTTTTTTCGCTACGCGCGCTACGCGCTTGTTGTTTTACTTTATTTTTTCTACCGTCGTATCTATTGCTCGCTAGTATCCTGATAAACCTTCGGTTTAAGGTTTAAGCATAAGCTTGTAATATTTATATTCTTAATTTGAGTCTTTTTGTTATTCTTAATGGCTAGGAGTTATAGCAATGTTTGGGTCATTGTTAATTTTATTAATCTTACCTTTAACAGATGTATCTAGAATAAGAGGATCTACTTTTAGACCTATGATGAAACTAGCATTCTGGTTCTTTGTTGTTGATTTCATCATCTTAACATGGATCGGTTCTCAACACCCTAACACACCATATGTTGAAATAGGACAAATTGCAACAGCATTCTATTTTAGTTGGTATCTATTTATTGTACCAGCTATAGGTTTGGTTGAAAATACACTATTTGACATTGCGACTGAAAGTCAAAAAAAGGATTAACCCCCTCGCTAAGGCCTAATATACTAAAGGCCTTAATTTTGTTGCTCATTCACTCTTTCACTCCACCTCGTACTGCCTACGGCTACCTCACTCGCTAGCGGTAAATGTTATCATAGAGTCTAGCAAATAGTCCTTAGTCTTTGGTAAATTATAATAAAGTTATAATTTTTTATAGTACTAATTTTTTTAAGTACGCTCTAACAAATAAAATTAGTAAATTTTATAAGCTTGCGTATGATTTTTAAAATTAAATAGCTGAATATTATAAATATGACAAATTTTAAGTGAATAAACCTATAAATATAATAAAAGGGACTATAAAAAATAAAAAGTCTATATCTTAAAATTTATTTAATTATTCTAATAATATATATTTTTATTTCTTATTATCATCTGCTATAAACACCTGTTCAGATTTATCTAAATTATACATTAGTTTTGGGCCGCCCTTTGGGCCTTGCAGTAACTATCAGCTACAAAAACTTTTTTTTTTATTTAAATTTATTATTATGTTTAATTATCTAATGTGTTGGTAAATTATATATTAAAGGTACTTAAAATTTAAGTAATTTCTTATCTAATTTATCTCTCCAAATCATAGGTATCTATACTTAAATTGTAGAACTATTATTTAAATTAGTTGCTTAATTTATTTGGGCCTAGGCACTAAAATTTGATGTGGTTTCTTTATTAGCATTGCTGCAGAACTTATTCCTAAGTAACTCAAATTTATTGGAACTAGTCAAATATAATGTGTTAAAAAGATCTAAAATCTAACTAGACTAATAAAAAATATAAATAAATAAAAATAATAAAAAAAAAATTTTTTTTTATCCTGACTTAGTCTACTTTTAAATAATACTATTATGCAAGGCTAGACCAGCCTACAAAATACTTTTGGTTAATTTAAACAAATATATGAAGTTCAAATTACTTAGCTTTATAAATACTTACATTGTACTGAGCATATTTATTCAAAAATTGTAGTTTTTTTTATAGACAAATTTCTAAAGCTGAAATAGTTTAAATGGTTAAAACATACCACTCATGACGGTAAAATATAGGTTCAATTCCTTTTTTCGGCTAAGAGTAAAAAAATTAATAATAATAAATATAATAATCAAAAAATTTACTTACTTTTTTATTAATTTATATATTTATTATTCTTATTTTTAAGCAACTCTTTTTAATTCAAACATTCAAAATCTAATTAAAAAATTTTATTACTACTATTAATAATAACAAAATAGTTTATTATATTAAATCTAAATAAACTAAAAATTTGTTTACTTGTTTATTTTTATTTAATTAGATCAAATATAGCTTTAAAATTTATGTTACAATTATTACTATTACTACCTTTAATTGGTTCATGCCTATTACTATTAATCCCAGAAAATTCAATTGAAAATAAAGCAAAAATTAAAAATATAGCTCTATCAGTATCTCTTATTAATTTAATCCTTTCTATATTTTTATGGGTTCAATTTGATTCAAATACTAGTGACTATCAATTTGTATATGAATTTAGTAAATTGAGTTTTTGCCATTTTAATATAGGAGTAGATGGTATTTCTCTTTATTATGTTTTACTTACAACTTTTATTACTCCAATTGCTTTAATTTCTAATTTTGATAATATAAATAAAAATGTAAAATTTTTTGTTATATCTTTCTTATTACTAGAAACATTACAAATTGCAGTATTCGTAGTTTTAGATTTATTCCTTTTTTACATTTTCTTCGAAAGTGTACTACCTATTTTATTTATTATCATAGTTGTTTATGGTTCAGGTGAAAATAGAATTAGATCAGCTTTACTATTCTTTTTATATACTCTTGCAGGTTCTTTATTTATGTTATTAGCAATACTACAAATATATAGTAATATAGGATCTACTGATTTTATTTTAATTTCTTTAAGTGAAATAAGTTTAGAGAGTCAAAAAGTTTTATGGTTAGGATTCTTTTTAGCTTTAGCAGTTAAAACTCCTCTGTGGCCTTTAACAGGATGGTTATATCGAGCACATAGTGATGCACCTTTAGCTGCTTCTATACTTTTAGCTGGTACAATATTAAAGTTCTCAACTTATGGTTTATTAAGAGTTTTAATTAATTTCTTACCAGATGCTACTAACTATTTCAGTCCATTGGTTCAAACAATAGCTATCGTCACTTTAATCTATGCTTCTTTAGCTACTATTGTACAACAAGATACTAAATCTCTAATTGCGTATAGTTCCGTTTGTCACATGGCTGTAGTAGTTTTAGGTTTATTTTCTAATACAATACAAGGTATAGAAGGGGCTATTTTACTTTCATTGGCTCATGGTTTCGTGTCTCCAGCTCTATTTATTTGTGTAGGTGGTGTTATTTACGATCGATTGCACACTAGAACTATACCTTATATAAGAGGATTAGTAACCACAATGCCAGTTTTCACTATCTTATTTTTCGTATTTACTTTAGCTAATACTGGTATTCCTTTATCACTAAATTTCTTAGGTGAACAGTTATCATTAATTGGAATTTGGGAAAGAAATCCTATAGTAGCTGTATTAGGGGCTACAGGTATAGTATTTTCTGCTTGTTATAGTATCTACCTATATAATAGAATTTCATACGGTGTTTATTCTCCTCATTTAAAACCATTACAGGATGTTACGAGAAGAGAATTCAATGTATTGATTGCTTTATTAATCCCTACGGTTGTATTAGGTATATTCCCTAATGTTATTTTAGATTCATTACATCTTTCTGTTTCAACATTATTGTTCAATATACCTTGCACCCCCTTGGTTTCTTTTAATTTTCCTGTGGAAGTTTTACCTGAAAATGTTTTTATTTCTACAGTTATAATTTTTATAGGTTTACCGCTACGATGCTCTGACGAAGACAGAAATAAAAAGGTTGTGGACCCTTATTATCTCACTATTCAGGGTTCGCGTTCATTTTCTACTTCTTCTTTAAATAATCATAGCTACGCTGCAGCTGCTGCAGCAGGAAATTATAACCTTTCTAAGGAAATTTTTGTTAAACAAATGGAAAGCTTTTTATCTGACACAGAAAAAATACAAAATATTAATATTAAATATTTAAAATATAAAACTCAGTACCGCGTACGATGCTCTGACGAAGACAAAAATAAAAATTTTTTTGTTAAATCTAAAAATTTAAAAAATAAAATTTTAGGTAAAAAAGGTAAATTTGTAATTAATAACAAAGATTTAGAAATCTTTAAACTCGACAGTGAAACTACAGATCATATTGTATTAAGTCATATAGATCAAGAGAATAGGTATAGCGTATATGTTTCTATTTCTAAGTTTAATCCTAATTTATATGGTAATTATATATTTTATAATCTTATGTTTTATCAAATGGAGCCTGATAATAAATTTTATCTTAGTCAAAAAATGGGATGGGCTGATGAAATTACAGCCGATTCTATTTATAAAGAATATAGTCCTCTTAAATTAAAATTACAATCTTATGATTTAGATTTTATTCCATATTTTGATAATATTGAGTATAATTTATTATTAATTGATCCATCATTAATAAAAACAAAATATATTAGATCTTTATCCAAAATTCATGAGGAGATATACAAAGATACTAATAATTTTGAGACTTTTATATTTAATAATAATTGTAAAAACAAAATTTGCAATGTATTAATGAATGTTTCTAATTTTAAACATAGTTTATCTCTACAAAATAGATTTATTATTAATAACTCATTATTTGAAATTGATCTTGTATCTATAAACAATTTAATTAAATTAAATAATTTAATTTCAATTAACCCTGTAAATTCCTTACCGGATGCCGCTAAATCAATTGTTTTAAAAAGAATTTTTATAAGAATTGTAAGAAATAAACCCCAGGTTCATTCTATATTAATTTTATTTTATAATATTCATAATAAAACATTTTACTTTAATTCTACTAGTTTTTTTAAAGAAACTAGTAAATTTAAATTTAAAAATATTTTGTATACAGATAAGTTGTATAATATACCTTATATTTTTTTCTCTAATATTTTTAGAGAAAATTTTGAATCTAAACTCAATATAATTAATACAGATGTTTACGAAATATTTAAATATTACCTTACTAAAGGTGATTCTAATCTAATATCTACTTTCTGTTTTGTATATCATTTAGATCAAACGTTAAAAAATAAATTGTATTTATTACATTTTAATCATATAACAGGTAAAATTGATTTTTACCTAGATTATTACTCATATAAATTAATTGAATTAAATAAAATTTACCGCGTACGATGCTCTGACGAAGACAAAAATAAATATAAATCTAAAAAACTAGTTGACTTAATTTATTTTATATTAGCGGGGGGGGCAGCGCTAGCTGCTCCCTAGCCGGAAGCGAGCATGCGTGCCTTACCGAATGGTTGCGGAGAGGCCTCGCCCCGGAAAATCTTCATAAAAACATTTTAGAATCAACTTATAATACAAAATTAACATATAGTAAAACTCTAAATTTTAAGATTCAATTAACTAGCACTGTTTTTAATAATGGGGAAGTTAATAATACATTTAATAGCTATAAATTATTCAAATTAAGCAAGAATTACTTTGAAAATTTAACTGTTAATTCAGATGTTCGTTTTTTTATTAATTTTGTGAATCTAAATAATAAAAAGGATTTACCTTTTTTCCTGAAAGATTTTTTAATGATATATAGAAATCAAAATAACAGTAAGATGTTAATAGGGGATATTATTTTAAATTTCAACAAATTTGTTGAAAGTAAGTATAGAAAATTAAAAAAATCGTTCTAGCCGGGATAGATAGCCAAGCAGCCAAGCGCTACTGCTACCCCACTAAAAACTTAAGGTTGTTTAACCCCAGCAAAAAAGTAAATATTTGTAAAAACAACTAATCCATAACACCTGTACCTGTCCAATTGCTTTATATAAAATAAAAGTGCTTCGCTACAGGTATAAATTATGGCCTCTATTTTATATAAAATATCATAGAGTATAAAACATTTTGGATTCCAATAATACCCTTTTTTTTTAAGTTGAGGCAAACAAAAAAAACAATAAATACGTTTTTTTGTTTGTTATATAAGTATATTATTATACTAGGTTTTTAAAATTTGTACCTTAAAACAAATACTTATTAATTTCTAATTTTTAATCTATAAGATTAAAATAAAAAATTTTTTTATTATTATTAAAATGACACCAAATATACAACGATTTATTAATGCAGGTTTAAGAGCATATTCAATTCCAACTTTACCAGATAATATTTTAAAAATTCAATCTTACCCTATAATAAGAATTTTAAGATTTTTAGGTGGTTTAAGTATGTTAATGTTATTAAGTAAATCTTATTTAAATTATCATTCTTATTTAATATATTTTTTTTATTTTTTTGCTTTAATTTTTACTATTTATCATTTTATTATTACTTTTTATAGAATTAAACACATGGTTTCTATATTTAAGAGTGATAAATTTGATATTTGAAATTCACCTTTGGATAGACTAGCAACTTTGGGGTTATGGTAAGGCGCATGTGAAACTGCTCAACCTATAGGGTTAACATTAGGTTTATTGATAAGTACAGACTCAGTACTTAAAGAAGCAAACAGAGAGCCTATATTCACACCTTTATTAGCAGGAGCTTTAAATAAAATTAGAAACAGGTAACCCTTCACCTAGTAAAATCTTGGAGAATCACTTTGCTCAATTAAATAAAAACAATTTTGAGTTAGAGGACATTAAACAAGGTATGCTAAAACTAGAAAAGAGGTGGGTTAAGTGCAGATGAAGTTTCTGAATTCAACCAAATTTTAACTTATCATCAAAATGAATTAATACTAAGAAATGCTGAAATTAAAGAAAAAATAATTGAAGATTAAAAAAAAATTAAATAAATAATTATTTTATCTTTAATGCTTAGAAATATTACTTTAATATTTATTATAAGTATTTAAACCCCCATTTTTGTTTAGCAAATTTTCTATATATAATCAAAACAGAATCGAACTGTTACTCTTACGTTTTGTGGACACGTACATTTTCCCTGTTTAAACTATTGATTAAATAAATGGTTTTGGGATTTTAGGCACTAAATAATCTTTGTTATTTATTGTTACATAATCATTACCATCTGGTTTACTAATAATACCTACATAACTATTAATTTGTTCATTAATACTATTATGCATTGTGTCTATATATTTACCTTTACAGAAGTAAATGCTGATGAAAGCCTTTTTAACTTTATCTTCTATTATGGACATATTAATAGCTGTTGTAGCAAAGCAATCGAGGATAGTTTATAAAGGTTGACCTGTTAAGTTTTTACATAGTAAATGTATGTTAGATGCATCCAATTAATTCTCTAAATTAGGCATAAAGCTAGATTTAAATTTTCCTTAATAAAATTTGTATTATTAAATGTTCAATTAAGTAGTGTAGTAATTTAATGTTAAATTAGTCAAATATTAGTTTTTGGTAAAGTCTATCCTTTAATTTTAACACCTTAAACTCAGTACCAAAGACAATTTAACAAATCTAAAATTCTAATGAAGTAGTACAAATCAAAGGTATTTTTTGGTTTATCATTATCCTTTAAATACTCTAAACTATTAAAGATTATTTAGGTTGGCAGCCTAGGATTAGGTGTAAGATAAATGGTTTGTTAAAAAAATTTTTTTGTTTTTTGTTTTTGCTAGGTAAAGGCTTGCAGGCGAAGCAATGCTTAAATTTCTTAAATTAGTGCGTAGTCTTGCTGTATCCATTTTAGTAGTAATATCCAAGTTTTAAATCAATCCTTAAATTCTATAACTAGGGTTAATACTTATAAGCTATGCTTAGGCTAATCAAAATTTGTATCTAATAAAAATTTTATATTAAATAAAATTTTTTTTTTATTAGCCTGCCGTACTAATAAAAATTTTATATTAAATAAAATTTTTATAAAGGGAGGGCCCAAAAATTTTAGTGCCGTACGGCCCAATCTAAAATTTTTATAAGTACGGCCCACACACAAATGTGAACCAAGATCACATTTGTTTTAAGGCAATTTTTAAAACTCTTCCTCAGCCAAAAATAGCCATGATCACAATAAAAGAGTAGGTAAATAATAAATCCTATGTTAGACACTATCACAATAGATAATAAAACGTGTAATGATTCTAAGTACTCAGCTTTCTTCTTGGTCTAAACTAAATTTAACTATAATAAAATTCAACCTAAATCTTATTATAAACATTATAATTTTTGGTTTTGATATAATAAATAAATTTATAAGGTTACTACAAAAATTTATTAGATATTTATATTCTAAAAATACATCAAATTTATTGCTGTTTTTATTTTTCCCTTTAATCTTTGATGTCCCAGCTCTTAATTAAATAGACCACTATATCTCATTCGTTAAATATTGATAATTAAATAATTTAATTTTAATTAATTATCTTATTTAATCCTTTAAAACAAATAAACTGTATATCTAAAAAAATAGTATTATTTATTTCTTTTTCTTGATTAATTCTTTTTTATTTTAATCCTCTAACTCCCTAGAGCTAATAGTAGTATCCGGCTAACTATACACAATTACAGATATAACAAAGCTAGGCCTAGCTATGTTAGTTTGATACTACAGCAGGTAAATTAAATTTGGTAGAAGGTCAATTATAAAAATTTAATAATTAATTTTTATAATTCCCCTTGTTAACATTATAATTAAAAATTTTATAATTAGAATAACAAACAAATAGATATAATTGCTACCCTTGTTTTAACTTCTATAAATAAAATAACTAATGCTTCACTAATGAAAAGCAAACTATCAAATTTAGGATTAGCAGTCCTCTTAACTTAGTATAATAAGATGACAAATTAAATTTGTAACCCTTTATATTCTCTCGCTCTGCTTTGCCAGCGCTAAAGGGGCAGGGTGTAATAATTAACATTTAAGTTAGTTAACTCCTATAATTTTAAGTCTAATTATCTATTTTAAGAATAGACATCATTAAGCTATAATAATTTACTTTAAAGCTATTAGTCTTTAGTATAAAATAAGAAATAATAAGTATTTTACTGAGGTTAGAGGAATAAATAGAACCAGCTTTAATTATTCTCTTGTTAGATACTATCATCTACAGCTCTCTTTTGTAAGGGCTAGATTTTTTCTACCATCACCTACTTTACTTCATAAGTTAACCAAAGCAAGTTAAGTCTGTAATTACTATTAGTAAAATAGTTACATCATATTGTACCTAGTTACTTTAGCAATGCTACAACCCTTTGGTCTGGTTAATTAGGTCGAAGTAGTCTACCGTAATATGTTGTGCTTGCTTAACTCTAAAAACAACACAGCTCTATTTACGGTTGTGGAGGACACTTTTTGCCTGCCTTACGGCCTACTCCTCCGCACAAAGTGCAATTTTAATAACTATCCTCCCAAATTAGAGCCTAGCTTCCAAAACTGCCACGCTATATAGTTCTCTCTCGCAACAAGAGTAGTAGTTAAACACATAAATTAATATATATTCTGTTTAGTCCTTTCAATCAAATTTAATCTTTTATTAGTTAAAACATCCTCGCATCACTCAATAAGTAGCTAAGTAAAAATTTTCTAATTAACAAGCACAAATAGGTGTAAGTACTAATACAAGTCTAAAAATTAAATAGTGTGTTAGTTCAAGCTAAACCTCTGCTTGCCTTGTTGTAGAGCTAAGAGTAAATAATAGCTGTCGGTTTAAGAAGCAAAAGTGATAGAAGGGAAAGAAATATTTAGTTTTTTAAAGAAGTTTATTTTGTTTTATGTTGTTAATAATAAATTATAAAAAGTTTTTATAATTTATACAATTAGCAGAGAGTAAATGTTATTTTTTTTTTTATGCCTCAATTAACTCCTTTTTTTTTTTTGAATCAATTATCTTTTTCTTTTTTGGTTTTGTTCTTATTAGTTATTTTTTTATCAAAATTTTTTTTGCCAAATTTGCACCTTTTGCAATTAGTAAGAGTATTTATTACAAAATTATCGAAATAGGTAATATAGTACTCTTATTAATTTATACATCGGTGCAAAGTATATTAAATCAATTAAAATCATACTTAAAAATTTTATATTTTAATAATAATAATCCTATACTTTTTATTTTAGCTTTACCCTTAATTTATGATTTTAGTTTACTATTCACAATAATATATTATAATTACCTATTATTGTTTAGTTCTATCTTTGTTTATTTTTCTTTTTCGATTTTAAATGTTGCAGTATTGCAAGATGGCTCATTATTATCACAATGCTTTATTCATCTAAAATTTTTATTTGATCATTTTGATCAAATTATAACTTTATTAAAAAATATTACACCTACACCTTCACAAAATCCTTTTGTCTTAGATTTAGATCAGGATATTGTTTCAATAGATATAACAACTAAAGATAGTTATATTTTATATATGAAAAGTGATGGGAACGGTCAAAATCTTGCAGTATCTGAGGTACAGCCTGTGGAACACGTTCAAGCCGTTAATAACGCCACAAATTTAAACCAACTAGCCTCAGCCTTAGAAGCTATCCGAGTGGATCCTAATATGTCCTATAAAGCAAAATATGACATGTTGAGTCATTCACAAAATATTTATACAGATTATTTCAACTATCTGTTAAAATCAGCACTAGTTAAAAATGATTTAACTACAATAACTGAGGCTAAAAACGGTTTATCTTATTGTAATAATGATTTAGCTAAATTAATAGCTACAATACCAAATAAACCAACAACTCCTAAGTTATAATTAACATTAGGCTAATAATGGTTTTAAGGGCGTAAACAAAAAAATTAATTTAATTTTTTTTCTGTTTACCCCCTCTTTTTCTTTTCTCTCTCTTAGGCTAAATCACACAATCTGGAGCACTTGTATTCTTATCCTCACTTTTCTCAAGCCTAAAAATAATGCGAGGAACTATATATAGTGTTAACTTCTTAAGCTTACCTACTCCAATTTTCGTTCTCTATACGAAATTAAATCCTTTTTATATTGAAACAATATTTATACCTAGTTAATAAATATTATTGTAGCCTTAAGGATTTCTGAGTGTCCCTGTATCTTATTTTTACACTATTTGCCTTAGTAGGATTAATTTAAGGGGTGGTGAAATTAAAGACATTCCTTGTTTACGGCATATCAACCTTTAAATCTTTAAATTTAGCTACTAAATTTAGCAATACTTCCCTTTTAACTTTATTATTTAAATTTAGTTTTTTGTTTTTTTGTTTTTTTTTTGCAAGAATAAGAATTTATAGCAGCTAAGTAAAACTTGTTTAAATCACATACTTGTTTAAATAACATTTTCATATAAAAATTAAACAAGACCTGTTTGGATTTTAACAATAAGCAGTCTCTGAATAGAACATATAATTCACCCTACTGCTTAAATTTTTTTATTCACTTTTTAAACTAAGGCTGCACTGATTTTTTGTTCATGTGTTATCCGGCTAAGCAATCGGGCATCTATTTTCGGCTTCGTCTTCTTTGCCGTATACGGGTAATCAAAAGTGTCTATACAAGCCAGCTAAAATTACCTCCTGGCTCTAATAAAAATTTTAGTGCCGTACGGCCCAAATAAAATTTTTGGGCCTCCCTACGGAGGCAAAGGAGTTAGCAATTTTTGTCTTCGTCAGAGCATCGTACTAATTTTATTAAGCCTAGGCCTAAATTTTATTAGTACGGCATTAAAGCTTATGCTGTAAGATAAATGGTTTGTTAAAAAAATTTTTTTGTTTTTGCTAGGTAAAGGCTTGCAGGCGAAGCAATGCTTAAATTTCTTAAATTAGTGCGTAGTCTCGCTGTATTCATTTTTAGTAGAAATATATAGTTTTGAAATAATCATTAAATTCTATAACTAGCCTTAATACTTCTAAGCTATGATTAGGCTTATTAAATATGTTAGAGGGCTAGACGTCCTTACAAATTTATAATAAAGTTATAATTTTTTATAGCGCTACCGCGTACTAAGACAAAAAATAATTTATCTTTAAATTATTTTTGTTTTAAGCAGTATCAAAATTAGTACTAATTTTATTAGTACTAATTTTTAACGCTTGTAGCTATCACGCTAAAGATACAAATTTGATTAGTCCAGCACCGTTTACCGCGTACGCGACAAAATTATTAACTTAACAAAAAAATAATCATGGTCACACTTAAAAGAGTAGGAATACTACATTCCTATGTTAGACACTATCACAATAGATAATATTAGCAGCAATACCCGAATTATGAATTTTTATAGTTTTTACAAATTAAATTTAGTAGTGTTAAAAAACCTCATAACACAAATTTTAAATATTATAATATATGGTTTTAATATAATAAATAAATTTATAATGTTATTACAAAAATTTTTTAGGTTTTTATATTCTAAAAATAGATCAGATTTATTATTGATTTTATTTTTTCCTTTAATCTTTGATGTTTCAGCTCTTTTTGTAATAGTATATTATTATTATTTTTTTTTAATAATCTGTATAATTATAATACCCTTTACTAATTTAATAGTTTTGAATTGTTCAGATTTTATTGAATTTATAAATATAAATTCTATTAAAATTTTTTTTTTGAATGATTTGCATGTTCATTCCGTAGTACGGCCTGGACCGCCTCCACGAGTTCCGTTTTTAGAAGGTCCAGATCTTCTATATCTTGTGAAGTTCTATCATCATGCGGTATTAACAGGTCCTTCTGAGTGGGCTTTTGAATTAACAGGATCTTCATATGAAGATAATTTCCTCACATTGAGATTACATGAGCTACTCAGCTATTATTTGTACACTTGTTTTGATTATGATACTGATATTTCCGTCTATGAAAATATTACTTATGCATCTAGATTAGAAGATTACGCATATTTGTGGGAAAGAATGTTTTTACCAAATCCTAGTAAAAGTTTTAGTGTCAAATCTCGATATTTAATGTTAGATGAATTATTAAAGTTTCCATTTATCGAGAGGGAGCACAAGACTCAAATATTAACTAATGCTCTAAATAAGGAAATACAAGAAATTAATGTTCAAAAAGCTGTATGTAGTTTATCACAGGATCCAAATTTAAAATTAAAAGCTAGAATTCAAAACAAACTTACATTTTTATCTCTAATTGTTATGGATAATTTTGATAATGTAACAATTAGAAAAGAATTAGAGTCTTATTACCCCACGATGAACTAGCAATAACTCAAAATAAAGAAATATTAAAAAATGAAATACTGAACCGTATTGTCTGCTAAATTAGACTTAAAAAACACAACCCAGTGTACCAAAAAAATGGGGTGGGGGGCAGGTCTATCACTAAAATAGTACTCAGCCCCTACCCAACTCCAACTGGGGCTGGTCTATCACTAAAATAGTACTCAGCCCCAGGGGGGGGGGGGGTTGGTCTAGTACTAAACTATAATAGTACTCAGCCCCTTTTCCCCTTTATCACTTTATTTTATGAAAGGTAAAGGTTAAAAGGCTACAGCACCGCGTACCGCTACGCTTAAAAAATTATAACTTTATTATAATTTTACCAAAGACAAAGACTCTATGATAACATTTTAAAAGCTAGGCTTCAACTGCTCTGCCTTATACGGGTTATAATTGTGTAGTACTATAAAAATGATAACTTGATTACCTCCTTTGCCTCCCTAATAAAAATTTTATATTAAATAAAATTTTTATAAAGGGTGGGCCCAAAAATTTTAGTTTTCCAATCTAAAATTTTTATAAGCCTTAAGCCTTCAGGCTTCACTAAATTAGGCTAGAGCTTAGCAATTTTTTAATTACAAACACATTTTATTAGCACAATAAAAATTTTATTAGCGCTGTCTGTCTAGATAAATTCATTTTTTAAGCTGCAGCGCTATCGCAGGCCTTGTTTTTAAGTTTGTAATCCTTATTAGGTAATAATAAAAACATTACAACATATAAAAGAGATAGTAGAATTAAAAAAAAAAATTCTCTAATTTACGCAGTCAACTTAAACTGAGTTCAGTTTATCTTAGGTTATTAATAAACAAAAGGGTATTCTTGAAATTAAAAAGACCTTGTGTCTTTTATTTTAATAATATTTTTATTAATATTCCGTTTCCTTGACATCAAAATATAAATATTCAAAAAATAAAAAAAAAATGAATTTAGAATTAATGAGATTAAAATTACAATTTAACCCTTACCATCTTGTAGCACAATCACCTTGGCCAATATTGGTAAGTTTTTCTTTATTAGCTTATACACAATCAGCTGTAATGTTTATGCACGGTTATGCAAATGGTGGTGTATTATTAACTTTAGGTTTTGTATTAACAACATATGGAATGGTACTTTGGTTTAGAGATATTATCAAAGAAGCAACATATGAAGGAGCTCATACAACACAAGTACAAAATGGGTTAGTAATAGGATTTGTATTATTTATCGTAAGTGAAGCTTTTGCTTTCTTAAGTATATTCTGGGCATTCTTCCATTCAGCCTTATCACCAGCAATTGAAATCGGAGGATGCTGGCCACCACAAGGTATAACTGCTTTAAATCCATTTGCTATACCTTTATTAAATACAATCTTACTTTTATCAAGTGGTGCTTGTGTTACTTACGGTCACCATGCTTTAATACAAGGTGATAGAAAAGGTGCAATAAGAGGTACTCTATTAACAGTACTATTAGCAATAATTTTCACAGCTCTACAAGGTTATGAATATTCTCAAGCACCATTTACTATTGCTGATTCAGTATTTGGTTCCGCATTCTTTTGTTCAACCGGTTTACATGGATTAACATATGTCCCTACCAAATTCACAATGCAGACAAGGAAAGTTGAAATTCAAACTTCTCTTTTTAAAGTTAAGAAAATTCACAATACTAGTACACAATTTATTACTACAAAATCTCCAAACTGTAAATCTATCCAACTCAAAAGTCCCTTAAAACCTCAAATAGTAGAAGAAAGCAAACTTATAATTGCTTTAAATTCAAAAAAAAGATTATATTTAGATAAATCTTTTTTAGAATGGCTAGCAGGTTTTACGGATGCCGAAGGTCACTTCCATATAAGTTTACGAAATTATCAAGACGGTGTAGCAGGGCCTACAAGCGTCCAGGTAAACACACCCAAATATAATAGCCTAGTTCTTACTTATCAAATAGGCCTTCACATCGATGATTTAAATTTATTAAAATTTATACAAAATAAATTACAATGTGGCCATATATCTGTCTCAGGAAACAGATGTAATTATTTTGTTAACGATCAAATTTCTTTAATCAAAATAATATTACCTATTTTTAAATTTGTAAGATTAAATAGTTCTAAATATTTTCAATTTTTAACTTTTGAAAAAGCTGTTAATTTAATTAAAAATAAAAAACATCTTACTTCTGAAGGTAGATTAGAGATAATAAAATATTATCAAGAGAATAAAAAAGAAAAAGTTTGTTTAAATACTGGTATATCTATCACTGATCAATGGTTAGCCGGTTTTGTTGTTGGCGATGCATCATTTACTAGTAGTAAATTTGGGGCTCGATTAAAATTTGAAAATCACATTAAAGAACTTGAACTATTAAAAAAAATTAATGAATATTTTCAAACTGCGGGAATTTTGAGTATAACTCAACCGCGTAAAACCAAACTAGATTCAAATTCCACTTGTATATTAGATATTAATAATATTCATGTGTTAAAAAATGTAATTATACCAATTTTTAAGGGTAAAGTTGAATTAGGTATTACAGGTTTAAATTCAAATTTATTACGTAGTAAGAAAATCAAAGATTTCAACGATTGGTGTATTTTAGTCAATATTTTCTACTTTGGTTATCATACAATACCCGAAGGAATTTCAGTCATTAATGAAATTAGATCTAGTTGGAAAAATTTTAGATTCTCTACTTACAATAATCAAAATCAACAAAAACCTTATGAAGCTCACAAAACTGAAATGAGGCTTACCGTAAAAATAGGATGCTATGATTGCATTAAGGATCAAGACCATCAATTATCTGTATTTTTTGATTTACAGGATAGAAACATAGATTTTTATAATAAATTAAAATATCTTTTCTCTTTGCCTGCTCCTTATGTCATCCAAAATGGAGTTAGATTCATAAGGGGTACTCATAAATTAGTTTCAGAAAGAACAGAAATTTATTGTGAGCGCAAGGTCGAAGGCTCAACCAATATGCCAGAGGCCTTAGGTAATAACAAATTTAAATTTACTAGTATTAGTGAATGTAGTAAAGCTTTAAAAATAGATAGATCTACAATAAAAAAATATTTAATAACGGGAGAATTTTTTAATAATTATAAATTTTCCCTTTATCCTTAAATAGTTCTCTTCTCTAAAAAATTTATAACTATAAATTTGTATTAGCACTGGCATTACTTGCTATTTTTTTTAAGTAGATTTATTTATTGTCTTATTACGGCTTAATTGTCCTAGCATTTAAAATTTACCGTTTACTCCGAAGGCCTGCCCACTTAATTTTTATCCCTTTTTAATTCGGTAGCCAGCGCTAGTACCGACCCTACGGATAGAGTGAAGCCTGATCTATTAGTCTTACTATATTTTGATCAAAGAGTAAAAAACAAAAATAACAAGATTATTAAGGTAAATTATAAAATTTGATAGAAAATAGGGTTAATTGCAAAGAACTCCTTTTTTTTTTAGGACAATTTGCAGCCTCATTTATATTTATTAATTAAACAATATGAATATAATAAGGTTAAACGACTAGTAGGTGAGTACTATTTTTACAAAAATCCTACCAAGAAACCCCTAGATTATTATATTTTTATACTCTACTTTCTCTCCGAAGGCCCGAAGGCCCGAAGGCCCGAAGGCCCGATTTATAAAATTATAACTTGGTTATAATTTTTTATAGACTCTGCTTTGCCAGCGCTACAACTATCGTTAAGTATTTTTTTTTAATATTAATAATAATACTTCACTATATTTTAGCTAGTACTAATGTTTTTTGTTTTTTTAAACATTTAAGCTAAATGATAATCAGTTAATTAGGTTAAAAGTGAAGGTGCGCTTGCTGCAGCACCATCTGCCATCTAAGAATATAGATTCTAGCAGATAGAGGAATATTAATGACAGTAAGAGATAAATATTTATAATAATTAAGAAATAGTCTGAACAATAGTGTAAACTATTGAAATAAGGATAAAGAGCCTTATGATAACAAAACTTGTACATGTTATAGTTGGTACTATATTTATACTTGTAGGTTTCTTTAGAATAATTAATTACCATTTTTCAAATAAACACCATTTAGGGTATGAAGTCAGTATTCTCTATTGGCATAATTAAACAACATTCTATGAAATGCCCTTTAATAGTGTGAACTATTTTTGAACATCACTTTATGCTGAAGCGTCCGTATCTACTTAAATACTACCACTCACTAAAAAATAATAAAATGTGATCCAAGATAACATTTTTCCCTTTACTCGGACAAATTTAACTCTAATAACAAATAATAAGTTGTTATATTATATTCTCACAACTTACTTTATCTAGCAACTATTGATAAAGTAAATAGTTACAATCTTACAATTGTAATTATTTATAAATTTTTTCTTTGTCTTTGGTAGCCGGATACACATTATAGGCGGAGAGAGTTATATATAGGGCGTCCTAGCGGAGAGAGAGACACGTTATTGTTAAGGTATGTTAAAATTTTAAGAGGGATTATCAGCAGGGACTCATTTAAATGACCTTCAGAGACTTTACGTGATGGCCTAGGTTTAATTAGGATAAGAAAAAGTCCATTCACTCATAAAGGGATTACTAGCCAAAAATGACTATTACTCTCTAACACATGTTTTTTTATTATTTATAATTATGTTTTTTTGGCCTTAAAATTTCTTATTTTCAAAAATTTTAATTTTGGTATATTTGCTAGCCAGAGGTGCGGATGCTTAACGCAAGCACCGGATACAAATTTGATTAGGAGAGTTGGGTTTTTCCCAACCTGGTTTCCACTTTGCAATAAAGGCTTTTACATCCGAAGAGGTAAATTTATTTGCAAATGTTCTTCAAGTTAAATTTATGTTAAAGTGCAGCATCCGATCAATAAACCGAATATATATTTGGGCCTCTTAAAATTAACTTATATCGCACGTCCATATGTGCCTAATCCAAAGGCTTAAAATTTTAATCTTTTTTTATGAGTGTTCGAATTGATTTTGTTGATGTTGTGTGGCTTTTTCTTTTCATTGCTGTATACTACTGGGGTGGAAATTAATTTTATATTTGCAATTTTACTTTGGTTTGTTTTTTTTAAATTCTTGGATAACTATCTGCTTCTTGCTTCTTCCAAGGGTAAAGAACGGTATACCAATGAGGATGCCGAAAGAGACCAACAAGAAATAGATTCTCAGATTGCTTTAGGGTTGGATATAGATGAAATATTGGAAAATTCAACAAGTTCTACTGGAAATGGAGGTACACCAGAGCCTGAGGACCCTGAGGAGTCCAAAAAATCTAAAAAAACATCTGATAATGAAAAATCTTCTTCTGAAGAAAAAGCAAAGTTAGATGTGGAAACCTCAAATAGCTCTTTACCTGCAGATAATATTACATCTGATTTAAGACCTTCTGGTTCTAAACGTAAACATTCGGAATTAGACTCAGAAGATTCAGAATATCCTCAATCTAAAAAACTGAAAGATTCTAATAGTGCTAGTGAATTTGAAAATAGCGGAACTAGCACAGTTGAAAATAATCCTGTTTTAACTGATAATGAGAAACTTAAAACAGGTCCGTATGTACCTCTTATTACTAATGTAGAAGATAAATATGCTAATAGTCCTGAGGTTCAAAAACAGATTGAAGATTTATGTGAATTAAATAGAATTGAACGTTCTAAATCAACGGGACCCGACTTTTTTTCCATGTTAGAAAGCATACGAGGTATTGAAAAACTAGGTTTTATTTTTAAATCGAACACCCAAACCTCAAGTTCTACAGAAGTCGGAAGTTCACTAAGCAACAGTTCCTCAAGTACTACAGAAACTGGAAGTACATTAAACAACAGTTCTACAAGTACTACAGAAACTGGAAGTACCCTAAACAACAGTTCTACAAGTACTACAGAAACTGGAAGTACATTAAACAACAGTTCTACAAGTACTACAGAAACTGGAAGTACCCTAAACAACAGTTCTACAAGTACTACAGAAACTGGAAGTACACTAAACAACACGGAGTCAAGTACTACAGAAACTGGAAGTACATTAAACAACAGTTCATCAAGTACTACAGATAGCGTAAATACTCTAAACAACAGTTCAACAAGTACTACAGAAACTGGAAGTACACTAAACAACACGGAGTCAAGTACTACAGAAACTGGAAGTACCCTAAGCAACAGTTCGTCAGGTTTATTAGGTCCTGGAAGTTTAATAAGCAACAGTATGGGGACTATATTAGAAAGGTTATTCCCGACACCACCTCAGGATGAGGCAATTGACGATACAAACACAGGTGAGCCTCAAAATTCTAATACAGAGGGTGATATTGATGAAGGGGATTCAGGAGGTGGTGAATAATTAAAGCTTATAGCTTAAATTTGTATCTAATACCTCAAATTTTACCTCTTTGTCTATGCTAAAGCAAGTGATGCCAAGGGAATAGCATCTTTTACCTTTAATATTGGTCCGTAGGATAAGCATACTTTCAAATTATCACCTAAAAAAATAAAATTTTTTAATGAGTATTCAAATTGATTTGTGTATGTTATGTGGTTATTTCTTTTCATTTCTTTGTAGAAAGGAAATTCATAAATTTAATTTTATAAATTCTTATTTAATAATTTTTGTTTTAAAACCTTCTTTATTGCTAAATAGTACACAATTACTTACAAATATTAAATTTAAATTAATATGAGAGATTAAAACAGTTTTTACCCTAAATGTAGGTGCTATTATTATAACTTATAAAAATTTCTTTGGTGAACTTGCTAAAGATCTTATGAACAAAAAATACGGTACCAGCCAAGTTGAAGCAGGTCCACAAATCATCACTAAAGTAAAAAGTTCTTCCCCTAAATACTTAACAAATCTGCGTTCTAAACATGGATCTGGTTCTAACAGTTTTACTGAAAACATAACTCAACTCAATTTAGAGTACCAGGATTTTATTTCTTCTTTATCGTTAATTCAAAAATTAACTTTAATTAACATGTTAACAGGAGTATTAATATTAAATTGTTTACTTACTCTTATTGCTGTTTTTTATGGTGAATCTTTAATAATTTATTTCAATTTAGAAAAAGAATCGCTAAGTTTGTTAAGTTAAGAAGTCAAGAAACAGCTACTTTTTTGTAAATAGTATTATTATTATTATTGCAATAGTTGCAATGGTTTATGTTAATTATTTAATGTTTATTCTTGCTAATTAATTTAACCCCTATCGAAACAGTTATAGCATACTCACGTTAAATCTATAATATGTATCGTAGGTTTCTATTTTAGTGTATTAAATTTTAGACCTCTTTGTTCATAGCATCTATCACCTTAAGTAGTTTATTATAAAATTATTCCTTTATTTTTTAAAGCCCCCTTTCCTAATTCTATTACCAAGGTAATAGTTCAATACATAGCAAGCTTGCCGTACTTAGTACGGCCCTACGGCCCCTACGGCCCCTACGGCCCCTACGGCCCCTACGGCCCCTACGGCCCTACGGCCCCTACGGCCCCTACGGCCCCTACGGCCCCTACGGCCCACAATTTTTGTTTATTTTCTTTTTTGTTTTTTTGCATTTATTATAAGTACCCAAAGGATTATTACAAATACATAAACATAACTATGAATCTGTCATTATTATTATTTTTAATTGGTATTTTAGGGTTTATTTTAAATAGAAAAAATATTATCCTTATGATCATAGCCATTGAAATTATGCTATTAGCTGTTACTTTATTAGTTTTAATTAGTTCATTCAGTTTTGATGACGGTTTAGGACAAACATTTAGTATATTTATAATTTCAATAGCTGGTGCAGAATCAGTTATAGGTTTAAGTATTCTTGTAGCTTTTTATAGATTAAGAGGAAACATTTCACTAAGAACAACAACAACTTCATAATGTATATTTCAATTTTAATTTTACCTTTATTAGGTTCACTATTTTCAGGTTTACTTGGAAGAAAAATAGGTGTAACAGGTGCACACCTAATTACTTGTACTTGTCTAATTTTATCTTCAATATTAGCTAGTGTTGCTTATTATGAAGTAGGTATCTGCGGATCTCCTGTTTCAATACACTTAACTAATTGGATAGATTCAGAATTTATGAGTATATCTTGGGAATTCTTATTTGATCAACTAACTGTCTCAATGTTTATTCCTGTTCTTTATATATCTTCATTAATTCATATATTCTCAACGGACTATATGTCTGAAGATCCTCACAATCAACGATTCTTCTCATATTTATCACTATTCACTTTCTTTATGTTATTATTAGTATCAGGTGCTAATTATTTTGTTATGTTTGTGGGTCTATTCTTCCTGGCTCAAAGTACTTTATTTTAATAGTACGATAATACTACTATATGCTGGAACCTTTATATAAAATCATAACCTTACAAACTTAATAAATACATCCTCCATCCTCCAATCCTCGATCTTATTAATGGGAAAAAGATCAAAGATAGCTGGCAACAGGAAAAAGGAAATGGTTTGAAAGGTAAAATATTGATTTTGTCTTTAATAAACAACCAGCAGGAAAGTTTTTAAATTTACCGTGTTACCTACATCTTTACAATTTAAAATGTCCTCAGAGATTCTACGTAGTCAGGGGTGTTCACACCCTAAGATATAATCCAATTACTTATAATTTAAATTCAGAATAAGATATCAGCAGGAAGACGTATGACTTTCTAGTTTATTATTAGTTATAACTCATAATTTTACTTCAAAGGCTACGCCTGGAAAAACTAAAAAACCAAGGTTTATAAAAATTTTAATTTAAAGATTATATTAAAATTTTTATTTAGAGCTAACGATGATAATCCTTTAATATTCAGTGATTATCATAAGCAAGCTTTAATTGGTCTTACCTATGCTTTAGAAAAAAGATACTAGCAATGTCCGTTTACGGTTTGATCTGAGTATCTCTATTCATTCCGTGTACGTCTACTTTTTATACGAACTTTTTAAGGTTTACACTCTTAGTCCACCTAAATCTACTAATAGAAAACCAGATAAACGAACAGGTAAAATTTATAATAGTCTTATCTTTAAGACTAGGATGTTACCTTGTTTTAATGACTTATGGGATTTAGTTTACAAAGATAAGGTTAAAACTATACCAGCGAATATAGGTGATCTTTTCATAGTTTAACAGTTTCACAGAAGTGGGTTTAGCTTTTTGGATAATGGTTGACGGTAGTTTAGGTTCAAATGGCACTCTAAATCTTCATACAGATAGTTATACTTTAACTTAAGTTAACTTATTAATTGATGTATTGAAGCGTCATTTTTATATAAATAGCCGAATATCTCTTAAAAGACCTGGGCAATGGATTATCGTTATACCACAAAAATAAGTTCCTAAAGTAGCTGAATTAACTATTGGTCACATGCATCCTTCTATGTTATATAAAATAGGTAAATAGTTTTTTTAACTGCTGCTTTTCTCTATTTTTTTGTTTTTATTAAGATTAATCGTGGGAAGGAATCGGAGTAGTTTCTTATTTATTAATTAACTTCTGGTTTACAAGATTACAAGCAAATAAAGCAGCTATATTAGCTTTAACAATGAATAGAGTAGGTGCTCAGAGAAGTAGGATCTCTCTCACGTGCCTGAAACTATCAAATTCCGGGGACACCCTAAAGCTCTTGATACCAAGCCATAGTCGAAAGGCTATGAGTGGATGGACTAATCACCCATGTACGGTAATAAGTCAAGAGATGACTGAAAATGAAATGGGTTATCGCGGATCTAAATCAGTATTCTTAAATAGTACTGTAAAAGAGCAACGAGTAGACGGTAGTTGGAGCAATTATTTATTAAATAATTCGCTCTTAAGGTGTACTCTAATGGGTTTCGAAAGAAATTATCAAGTCAAAGTCCTCTCTAAACAATTAAAATTTTTTTGTACCAACGCCTATACGGAAGTTCTATCAACTAAATTAGATCCATGGTTTGTTACCCGACTTCCTTTATAAAAATTTTATTTGGAAAACTCAAATTTTTATTAGGGCAGGGCGCTTCTTTCAGCTATTTACAAAGATAAACGAATCAAAGGTAGAGTAGGTTGGGTCGTAAAACCTAGTTTTCAAATCTCTTTACTCGCCTGCGGACTAGGGATATGAAATTATTATTACAAATACAAGAATTTTTTACATGTGGTAACATCGTTAGCAAAAATAATCGAAGCGAAGCAAGCTTTAGAGTAAATTCACTCCATGATTTAATTAATTTTATAATTCCGAGGGGCTTAGTCTTTGGTAAATTTTATTTGGGCCTAGGCAGAAAACTAAAATTTTTATTAGAGCCAGGCCCCCAGCCAAGGCGGCTAGTCGCTGCTTGCAGCCAGGAAACTGCACATTTTTTAAAATATCCTTTACTTTCTCTTGCTTATTTATTTAAACAAATTATTGAACTAATTAACACTAAGGTTCACTTGACTGAAATAGGACTACTGCAAATTATTAATATTAGAGCCTCAATGAACTTAGGGTTATCTAATTCACAAAAGGTTGAATTTACTAATTATAAACCAGTATCTCGGCCAATTATTAATAATATTGAAATTTCAAATCCTAATTGGATTGCGGGGTTTTCAAGTGCTTTGCCGTACTTATAAAAATTTTAGTGCCGTACTTATAAAAATTTTAGATTAATCTAAAATTTTTATTAAGCCTAGGCCCAAAATTTTTATTAAGGCTGGTCGGTTGCTTCTTAGTTAATATTTCAAAATCTAATAAAGTTAAAGTAGCTGTTTCTTGTTCAATTAATATTTAAAATAACGCAACATCAAAGGGACAAGATTTTATTAAATTTAATTGCTAAATATTTAAAGTCCTTAAAAAAAAAATAATTTAAAGATAAATTATTTTTTTAAGGGGTGGTGCCTCACAGTGAAAATGCTTTCGTGTTAACAGTAATTTTCAGATATAAGTAATAAAATTATTCCTTTTTTTAAAGCCCTTAAAAAAAAAACAATCTGATTTTAGTTTTTTGTGAAATTGCTATGATAATAGGTGAAGGTAGACACCTAAATCCTGTAGGAATAGCTCAAATTCAATTAATCAAAGATAGAATGAATACAAAAAGAAGCGCGTACGCGGTCAAAAATTTAATTGCATGATAAATTTGATTGCCATGGATATGGGGTTAAGTATTGGATTTTTTGCTATATTTGCCTTATTCGGTTCAGTAGACTATGCTACTGTATTTAGTTTAGGTTCATTTATGAATGAAACTGCTATTACAATTATTGGTTTATTATTATTAACTGGTGCTATGGCTAAATCTGCACAAATTCCTTTACATAGTTGGTTACCAGGAAGTATGGAAGGTTCGAGATCTCTATATTTAAGTATTTTTTTTTTTTTTTTATTATTTATTCTTTATTAGATTTTAATTTAACTTATACAATAGTTGATTTTAATTATTGTCCTATATTACCTTTAACTCCTAAAATAATTAATCTTATGATAGGTGATTTACTGGGTGACGGACACTTAAGATTTACACATAAGGATATAAATGGGAAAGTTAGAGGTAACGCTCATTATGCTATGACCTTAAAATATTATGATTATGCTCTTTACTTATGGAAAGAGATTTATTCTTCTATTTGTACTACTACGCCTTTACGTCCTTGGCCTAATCCTATTGTTACTGGTAAAACTCCTACTCAATATGCGTTTAGTAGTAAATCTTTACCAGCTTTAACTGTAAGCCAATGGTATAGATTGGAAAAATTAAATAATAAATTTATCAAAATTGTACCATTAGATAATGGAGATTTACTAACTCCTATAGGAATTAGTCATTGGATAATGGGAGATAGTTATTGGTATAATACCGCTAAAACAGTTGTACAGATAATTTTATTTTAAGTAGAGTTATTAATTACAGTACTTAAATCTAAATTTAATTTAACTGCTACAGTACTCTAGTAGAACAAAATCAAATAAGGAAATATGTTGGAGAATAAGATTTAGTAACAAATATGAAAATATAAATCTATTAATAACTTTAGTTCAACCTCATCTTATTCCTTCAATGTATTATAAGTTAAATATTTAACTTGAAAAATAATAGTAGGTTAGTAAAAAGAAAAAAAAATGTAGGGCCTTCCTTATGTTAAAATAAGTAATAACATTAAATAATTAACTATATGCTAAAATATTTAAAACCTTGAATACTTTTTTAAAGTCAAAATTTTAAGTTTAATTATATAAATTAGCAGGGGACTAATTTAAACCCTCAGAGACTTTATGTTAATCGTTAAAAAAACTGAAGATAAAGTCCATTAAATAAATATACTATTGTAGCTTTTTGTTAAGTTATAGGATATAGGATATTTATATAAGCCTACACCTGTTTCAGCTTTAATTCACGCGGCTACACTAGTTACAGCTGGTCTATACTTATTAGTAAGATCATCTCCAATACTTGAATATAGTAGTACAGCTCTATTAGTAATAACTTTAGTAGGGGCTTCTACAGCCTTTTTTGCAGCAACTTGTGGATTAGTACAAAATGATTTAAAAAGAATAATTGCGTTTAGTACTATAAGTCAATTAGGTTATATGGTGATGGCTGTGGGATTATCACAGTACAATGTTGCCTTAATGCATGTTGTTAACCACGCTTTTTTCAAAGCCTTATTATTCCTAGGTGCTGGTGCAGTAATTCATAGTTTTGCTGATCAACAAGATGTAAGAAAAATGGGAGGTTTAATCAACTTCTTACCATTTACTTATACTGCAATGTTAGTAGGATCCCTATCACTATTAGCTACTCCTTTCTTAACTGGTTTCTATTCTAAAGATTTAATAATAGAATTAGCTTATGGACAATACAGCTTTAGTGGAACTTATGCTTATATACTAGGGAGCATTACCGCAGGTTTAACTGCTTTTTATTCATTTAGATTAATTTCATTAGTATTCTTAACTGTACCTAATGGTCCTAAAATATCTTATTTAAATTCTCATGAAGCAAATTTAGCTGTTATTATACCTTTGTTTATACTGGCTTTATTTAGTATTTTATTTGGGTACTTTGCTTCGGATATTTTTGTTGGTGTAGGTTCAGATTTCTTTGGTAATTCACTTTTTATCCATCCTAATAATGTCAATTTAATAGAAGCTGAATTTAGTTTACCTTTATTAATTAAATTATTACCTGCCATATTAAGTTTATTGGGTGCTTTAATTGCTGTGTACTTGTATCATTACCAACCTCATTTTATAATCGATTTAACTGAAACTTCATTAGGTAGAGAAATATACACATTTTTAAATGGTAAATATCTATTCGATGTTGTTTATAATAATTATATTATCGGTGGTGGTTTAAAACTTGGATATATCATTTCTAAAGTTTTAGATAGAGGTGTTATTGAACTTATAGGACCTTACGGTTTATCTAATGTATTAACTAATACTGGTATTAATATTAGTAAATTGGATACAGGGATCGTTACAACTTATGCATTATACGTTGTAATAGCATTGTTAAGTTTCATTTTTGTTTTATTTAATTCATTGTTAATCGAAAATTCTATTTTTGATACAGGACACTTAATTGTATTCTTATTTACACTTATTACTATTACTTTCCCTAGTAAACACTAATTTGTAGACTTATTTTTACCCCTTGAACTCTGCCGTACTTATAAAAATTTTAGATTGGCCGTGCGGCAGAAAACTAAAATTTTTATTAAGCCGTACTAATAAAATTTGTATCTTTAGCTTTGTAATAAAATGTTATCTTAGAGTCTAGCAAATAGTCCTTAAAAATTTGCTAACTCCTTTGCCTTTATAAAAATTTTGGGCCTAGGCACTAAAATTTTTATAAGTACTAATAAAAATTTTATATTAAATAAAATTTTTATAAAGGCCCAAAAATTTTATTTAATCTAAAAATTTTTTTTATTAAGGAGGTAATAATGTTTTAATTTTGGATAGTAGCGGTACATTTTATTATTAAAGTCTACCTTTAAAATTTTAAATACTTTAAACAATATAGTATTTAATAGAGGTTTAAGTACTAAGGCTTTAAATTCTAGAACAAGATTTTTTTAGAGTGGTTTGCTGGTTTAGTTGAAGAAGAGACCTACTTTTTTTAATTAGACAAAAGTCAAATTAGCAAAGCAATAGGTACTGTTTTTGTAATAGAATTACATATTGATGATCTTAATCTTTTGTATTTTCTTAAAAAACGGTTAGGTTTAGGTATTGTAATTTAAGGAGGCCAATAGTTATACTAGTCAAAAGTGATTATAAGTTGGAATACTACCTTTGTAATGGTTTTAAACAAAATTATTATTTATCTAAGCCCCCCACCCTACCTATTTCTTCAATTTTTAATTTAATTACTGGGATAGCTTCTATACGCCTATCCATACGGAGGGTCGCTTAGCTGCTTCATTTTTAGATACAAGCCGTTCAATACCTTAAGAGGTGTTACCTTGTGACTCTCAGCCAAACAAAAAAAAAGGCCTTTGGAGAAAATAATTTATAACAGCTAACAAATATTTAATTTAAAAGAGGTAGAATTAGTTCAATTGGCAGAATGACGTTTTGTGGCAACGATGAAAAGAGTTCGAGTCTCTTATTCTACCCTACAATATTAAGCTCCTTGTATATTCAAAAGTCAGTAAAATTAAAGCTAAAATAAATCTTTTTTTTATTGTTACTCTCAACTTGGAAACACTACTTAGCTACTATCGCTTAAAAAACTTTGTGGCTTACATTTTTGTTAGAGTTAATAAAAATTTTTTTTTTTATAAAATTAGTACTATAAAAAATGATAACTTTATTAGCAAGCCTCCCTGCCGTACTAATAAAAATTTTATATTAAATAAAATTTTTATAAAGGGAGGGCCCAAAAATTTTAGTGCCGTACGGCCCAAATAAAATTTTTATAAGCCTTAAGCCTTAAGGCTTCACTAATTTAGGCTAGAGCTTAGCAATTTTTTATAATAACTTTATTATCATAGACAAAGACATCTTAAGATGTCTACTAACCGAGACAAAGACAAAAAATTTAAATTAAAATAAAAATAAAAATAAATATAAAATAATTTTTGTTTTTAAAGTTAAATTTTGTCGCTCACTACCTTCGACCACTATCACGCGGGCCTCGCTTTCTCCTAATTGCAGAGCTAGCGAATGCTAGCGAGGGCTTGCCTGCCCTAAAATCATTTTAATAGGCTTAGCATAGAGGCTTGGGGTACTAAGTTAATTATTTTGTTAAGCCTAGGCTTAACTTTTATTTGCAAAGTTTAGGCCTTGCTTTGCCAGTACGGAACTTTTAACTTTTTTCATTAATAAGTTTTTAAATTGTTCTTATTTTTTTTTAAAAGAGAGTTATGATGTCTAAAAACTGTAATTTTTCCTTTATTTTTAGGTTTTTTAAAGGTCAAATTCTGTCAAGGTTTTAAGTAAAATTTAAAAATATCTTTTTAGAGCAGTTAAAATTGTGGTAATTAAATAAAATATTTTATCTAGTCTTATAAAAATTTATAAGTTGCTATAAATTTTTTTTTTAGCCTAGAGACAAAAAAATGTTATCCAAGATAACATTTTTAAGGCTACGGCGCACAGTTACAAAAAATATTAAATTATTTGCAGCCAACAAAGTTTTTTAATTTCTGCCTTAATTTATTAATTTGTAACTATCTAAATTAATAAAAATATAATAAATCTATCTAACACTTAAGTATGTTTAATATTTATTATTATATTAATAACTGAAATATTTAGTAAATCTATAAAAACTACTCCTATTTTTACTTGTGAATTTTTAGCGTAATCTCAGTATACTATAATTTATATATTAGCTCTAATTCTTTAAAGTTAATTATACGCTCGCTCAATATAACTAATATAACAAATTATAGTAATAACCTTACTAATCCTAAAGACAATATTTCTAACTCAAAACCCCCTATATAACTAGATAAGAATAATAGTATAATAGTATTTTATTAATAGTAATATATTTATTACAAACTTATAGTTTATTTTATACTTTACTTTTTTTATATAAATAAAAGAAACAGTAATCTTTATTTTACTTTAGCCTCTTATTATAAATTTTAAAGACTGTAGCATAATTGGTAATGCGTTCCGCTCATAATGGAACAGATTATGGTTCAAGTCCATGCGGTCTTACACTTAAAAATCATACAAATATAATATTGGTTAATAAAAAATTTATATTGTATAATCCTGGTTTCTTCAATTTTCTCGGTCTCTAGGCTAGCACTTGTTAGGAAAGGCTATAAGCAATCAGTCGATCTAATCTCTAATAGTCGGTTAAGGCTATTATTGTAAGTCTCGCTTACAGGGTTAGCAAGGCACAAAGTGCACATCAGTAATAAAAAAAAAATAAAAATATAAAAAATTTAAAAAATAAAAATATAAAAATATAAAAGAGACAATAAATATTGCAAAAAGCAAATATAATACGACATAAATTATGATTATGATTTAATCATTATCTATTTTATGTTTAATTTTTTTATAGAATTTAATTTTGGTTCCGATTGAACGTTTTTCAGTAGTTTAAGACATGCAAATCTTTTTTTCTCGAAAATTCAAATATTAGAGAAAAAGGTGTAAAGGTGAGTATAATAAATAAGATACCCTCAAGTCTTCATAAATCGGAGATATTTCTTAATATTGGTTAATAAAAAATAAATTAATGTAATGTTAAGAAAAGTAAAAATAAGCTATTTTTATTAAGAAAGGAAATTTTCCGCTTTAGGATTCTATTTATTTGGATTAGGTTGTTGGTAGGGTAAAGGCCTACCAAGCCGACAATCTGAAGCTAAGCTTGAAAGAGCCGATGGCCACATTGGGTATGAAATCTCCCAAGTAGTATTTACTACCAGCAGTCTAGAGTATTAGTCAATGCTCGGAAGAGTGAACTAGCTAACTGAAATCTTTCTTATAATAGAAAGATAAGGTAAAGGAAAATAATGATAATACTTTACTATAAGTGTCGTCCAATACTGGTGCCAGAAGACTCGGTAACGCCAGAGACGCAAACGTTAGTCATCTTAAACAGGCGTAAAGGGTTTGTAGGCAGCTTCCAATATTTTTAATTTAAAATAGCTCGTTAAATTTAATGAATTAAAAATAAAGTGAAGCTAGAATCAAAAAGAGGTTAATTATATAATACTTAGAGTAGTGTTACAATACGTAAAAACTAAGTAGAATACTAAAGGCGAAGGCAGTTAACCACTAATGATTGACGCTGAGAAACGAAGGTAAGGATAGGAAATAGGATTAGAGACCCATGAACCCCTCACTGTAAACGATGAATGGTAGTAATCAGTTTAATTGCTGGTTTCGAGGTTAACGCGCTGACCATTCCGCCTTGTGAGTACGATTGCAAAATTGAAAACAAAAAAATTAGTCGGTCTCGGAGCAAACGAAGTGAAGCATGTTGTTTAATACGATAATCCGCGTAAAATCTTACCAGTCCTTGTATAAAAATTATAATTTAATTAAACTCTAAATTATAAGGAGTGTTTTTAATAAATATAAGCTAAATTAAAAATGCTTCAATACAGGTGTTGCATGGCTGTCGTCAGTCCGTATCGTAAGAAGTTAGGTTAACTCCACAAACGGACGAAATCCCTGTTGTTAATTTATACTTAACAAATAAATGGATCTGATAGAGATACATTTTGGGGCTAAGACAAGTCGTTATGGTCCTCATGGACTGGGCTATAGACGTGCCACAAAAACTTTTACAAAGTGATGCAAGACCCTCCCTTAATAAATCTTATTTTACTTTAAATAAATATAGGTTTTATTTTATATTATATAACGGATATAATGAGTAGTAGATTTATAGTTTACTAATACTTTTCTTGTGAAAGGTAAGCTGAATAGTAAACTGGGAAATAAGGTGGAGCTAATCATTAAAGAAAGTTAATTTACTAAAATATGCCGGATTGTCACCTGAAATTCGGTGGCATGAAGCAGGAATTTCGAGTAATCGTTGATCATTACGCAACGGTGAAGTTTATAATCCGTGATGAACTAACTGTCTGTCGCTGGGGAGGAGCTTATATTGATGGAAACTGCGGTATGGATAATATTTTACATAGGTTATAGTTTTAAGCTAATTTATAGTCAATTATATATCCTTTTTAGTATTAGTTTACTCTTAAGGTAAAACACCTATGTTAAGTTTACCGGCTTCAGTTAAGTCAGTTGAGTAACATCTCAAAAGTCATAGCAAGGTAGCTGTGCTGGAAGGTGTAGCTGGAAAATAAAAAAATTAAACCCCCTATACTTTTTTGTCTTTGTCTTTGGTACTAATTGGCCTATATATAGTTATTTCTAGCGTAGCTTTTACAAACTTTAATCTTAGCCCTAATCCAAATTACTCTCAGAAAATATAATTCCGGGTTCTCAAATTTGTATCTTTAGTTACAAAATTGCTAACTAATTTAGTAGGCTTATAAAAAAAAAAATTTTTATTTGGGCCTAGGCTTAATAAAAATTTTAGTTTTCCAATCTAAAATTTTTATAAGTACGGCAGAAAACTAAAATTTTTTTTTTATTAAGGCTTTGCTAATAAAAAAAAATTTTTATTTGGGCCTAGGCACTCAAATTTTTGGGCCCTACGGAGGTAATAAAGTTATAATTTTTTAGAGCAGCATAAAAATTCTTAACAGTTAATCATTTTGTTTTTTTAAGCCAGGCTAGTAAATATTAAGTACTTTTAAAACTAACTATACTAAATACAGAAGTAGCAATAATTATTAATGAGCATTACTAGTTTATAATAATATTAGGCCTCTAACAACCGTCACAAAACAACAAAATTTTTTGTTTTGTTTTGTTTTGTTTTGTTTTGTTTTGTTTACTCCAAAGGCCTTTTTCTCCCAGATACAATTTTAACTTTTACTCGCAGCTATTCTAAATTCAGTCTGCGAAACAGAAGCATATTAGTTTGGTAGTTGAAAACATAATTAAGGAACAACTAAAATAGAATGTTAAATATTAACTCTCAAAGCTCTCAAAGCTAAAGGTCAAAAGAAAAAAGGCTTTTAAATTAGTAGCCTTAGGGCAATAAGCGTGCAAAACTAATAAAATAATTATAAGAAGCATATATTAATTTACATACGGAGGAGTTTAGCTGAGTGGTTTAGCAACAATTTTACACGTTGTAGACAGGGGTTCGAATCCCTTACCTCCTAACAAATATTTAATTTATTTTTATTTTTTAACGTTGCATCATTCCCTAATTCGCACTTTTCCTTAAGTAGTAACTATCTAAATAAGATTAGTAATAATAATTTAATAAAATTTTTATTATAAAAATTTTTGCTACCCTTTAGCATTACTGCTCTAACCCTTAGCCTAGGCTACCAGGAAACGAAACGAAACAGACTCGCAAAATAATTTATCTTTAAATTAAATTAATTTTTTTTGTCTAAAAGTACTAAATTGCTAACTCCGCTCAGCCTAATTTAGTTAAGTAAGGCTTAATTAGTCTTTGGTAAATTTTATTTGGGCCTAGGCAGAAAACTAAAATTTTTATTAGGGCTTTGCTAATAAAAAAAAAATTTTTATTTGGGCCTAGGCTGCCTAGGCACTCAAATTTTTGGGCCCTACGGAGGTAATCAAGTTATAATTTTTTATAAGCACTTATATAATTCAAATTTTTATAAAGTACTAACCTTACGGCATAGCGACCTCAAAAGCATCAAATTATTAATTTTATAAATATTTATAAGGTCCATAAAAATTTATAACTATAAATTTTTATTAGCTCTATTTCTTTCGCTTCGTGTTAGAGTAAAAAAAAAAACAAAGACGTCTAAATTTATTAGCGGTAAATATAATTTATCTTTAAATTCTTTATTTAAGGGCTAGGCTTAGCTAAATTTATTAATTTGTTTTGTTATTGCTAAGAGTTATTTTAATTATTTTTTGTTTTTTTTTGATCACGAGTGTGCCGAAAAGGAAGCCGGGTGACTTTTAGGAAGTCACGATATACCAATATCGTAAGAGTTCAAATCTCTTTACTCGTAATATAGTAGATATAATTAAAAAAAATAAAACTATATTAAAAATTTAATTGTCTATTTACCAAAGACATCTAAAGATGTCTTAAATTTTATAAGTACGGCATTAAATTTTATTATTAAGGCGCTTTAACTTAAATAAATAATTTAATAATTATCTATAAAAAAAAAAATTGGATTAAAGCAGCTGTTTTTATTATTTTTCTCATTAGCTCTTAGTTCCTTATCCTAGGCTTAGTACTTGTTATTCAGCAAGCCCTCTACTAAATTCTAAATAATTAGTTAGCCTAATACAAGTATTAAGTTTTATCTATATTATTCACTTTAGTTCTACTAAATTTTATTAATTTATTTTTATATTTTTGTATGGATTAAACCAAAAAATCACTTCGCTTTTTTCCACTCTCTCGCTAGCTTTGTATCGGTCTACAAAAGACAAAGACACAAAAATTTATAAATAGTTACAATTGTAAGATTGTAACTATTTACTTTAGCAAGGGCCAAAGGGCAGTAAAGTTGTCCTTACAAAATTGCTAACTAATTTAGTTAAGTAAGGCTTAATTAGTCTTTGGTAAATTTTATTTGGGCCTAGGCAGAAAACTAAAATTTTTGGGCAGGTAATAAATTTATAATTTTTTATAGCGGAAGGCTACTATCAAAATTAGTACTAATTTTATTAGTAAGGCACTATATTCATTTTATTAATAAGAAATTAAATCATAAAAATACTCCATACTTCTTCACATTAAGGGGTAATTAATTATTATAATGTCCTCATGCTAATGGTTAGCAATTTGTCTTCGAAACAAACTTTTATTGGTTCGACTCCAATGGGGGCAAAAAGTTAACAAACCAAAAATTTTTAACTAAAATAAGCTAAATAAATAAAATTTAAAATAATAAGGTATCAAGGTTAAAATCTTAGAATATCCGTAGCTGCTTTAGCATCATGCAATAAAAAAAGGTTATATTGTATAACCTATTATTATTTTAATTGAGTGATAAATTATTTCAAATTTTCTAATTAGCTATTGTACTTTAACTATTAATATAAATATTTTTTATATAAAATATTTAATATTAACATTTATATAATAAAACGTATGTATATTATTAAATAAGTGCTTAGTTAAATGACTAATTAAAATTAGTCTTAGTACTTAGAGTATTTCGGTAATCCATTTCTAACTATTCTTCTTATTACTGCTTCTAATCATAAAGTAATAAATAAGAACGTAGCTATACCTACTCAAATTATAAGTATTATAGCTACTACCCTAAATAATCAAATAAATATATTCTACAACTCCAGCCCACTAGAGGAATCTAAATAGGAGAGATTTTTTAACAAAAATTTTAATTTTTTTAAACTAAACCAATGAAAATAACTAAATTATTAAAATTTAAAGGCCTAAATAAAAAACCAACCTTAAGATCAAATATAGGCCCCTTTTACTCAGGATTATTAAATAAACAAATAGATTTATCTAAAAACACAACAAAAGTAAACTCACAAAGTAAATTTGCCAATGCAAAATTAAGCCAAGAAAAAAGTAAATTAACTGCAAATGTCACAGAAGAAAAAAGTTTAAAAAATAGAGTATTAGTTATAACAAAATTAAATAACAAAATAAATAGATTATTATCAATAAATAGATTTAATTTAGGTAAAATCGGTGCTTTGGATGCGACTACTAACTCTAATGTAATGGTTAAAACTGTTAATTCTGGAGTTGTGTTAAACAAATCTAAATCTTCAGAAGTCTCTAATATCAAAAATATCTTAGATTATAAACCTACCCCAGACTTAGGAAAAAACAAAAAGTACGAATTTGGGAGCAGAGGAAGTAGACTTAGAAATTTCAGCAATAGTAATTACTTAAAACCAATTACTACCTTTGATCCAGAAATAGCTCAATTTCAAAATATTGTCTATAATTTTAATAATAATAAAAAAAAATTTAAAATAAATTCTATTTTAGAAAATTCATTTTATACTTTGAAAAGTTTAATAGGTAGCCCTGTTTATGAAATTACACCTAATAATATAACTATTAATTTATTTTACTATTTAAAAAAAAATAGATCTTATCGGTTAAATCTTTTAAAATTTTTAAGTAAACCACATTTATTAAAACATAGAATATTAATACTTAAATATTTAAAATCTTTAATATTTGTTTTAAGTAAAAAATTTAATAAACCAATTAACCTTGATTTAACTAGACTATTCCATCCTACTTTAGATAGTAAAATTTCTGCAAATGCTTTAGGTTTAATTGCTAATAAATTACAACAAAAGTTTTTAAGACTTTCATTCCAATTTTTTGATTCAGCTAAAATTAAAAACCCACGGGAAAGATTTAAAAATGTTAGCAAAAACATAAATTCAACAAAACTTGCTTTCATTACAGGTATTAACCTTAAAAAAGGAGGTAGATTGATAACACAACCTATTATACCTAAATTAACAACTAAAATTATGCAAATTGGTACCATAAATAGAGCTAATACTGATTTTGTTACTACTTCTAGATATACTGCTAAAAGTAAGAGAGGTGCTTTTAGTATTACTGTTACAATGGGTCATAAATTTTTCTAATTTAATTAAATTTTAATTTATTAAAATTTTTATTTAGGGCTGAGTTACTCCCTACCCAATACTTCAAAGGTTATAAAACAGTCCAAACCTGGTCTTAGTTGATTAAGGGGTTGGATGGTGTGACTGGAATAGTTAAAGGTTTTATTGCATTTTTATTGAAGAACTGAGGTTAGAGCTTACCCTCCATTTTTCCTGTACCCTATCTTCAAATTATAAGTTAACCTGTAATAATCAGTATTTTCTTATGATCATACCTACCCCCCCTTTTGGTTATATTAACTCGTGGAAATTTCCTTCTTTCTTCTAATAATAAAATTATTTCACCTTTATAGTTTAGAAAGCGCAGCTTAATCCAAGGTTTCCTGTCACAAGTCTCTCCTATCCAAAATGTTATCTTAGAGTCTTTGTCTTTGTCTTTGTCTTTGGTAAATTATAACTTTATTATCATTTTTTATAGTACTAATTTTTTTAAGTACGCTCTAACACAAATGTCGCGTTACAGGTTCACGTCTATTGAGGTAAAGCTAGTAAACGTGGGAAAATAATTGATTATTTTAGATTAAGGGAGCTAGGTATAAATATTTAAAACTATAGAGCCCACAAGGTGTACTTAATTTATACAAATTTATAATTATATTAATCCTAACGAGAGCTAAATAAAGGTTTTGTTAATAAGAGTAGCAATATCTCACAAATATACATAATTATATTTATTAATTAAATTCTCTCAAATTAGCTCCTAATAAAAATAATAAGTTGTGATAATTTATTATCACAACTTACTTTATCTAGCTAGATAAAGTTAAAAATGAATATATATTCATTTTTACCCTTAAGGGTTAAAATTTAAGAGTAAATTTTAATTATTATTTTTTTATGGTGCAATCGCTATATCAAATTAGCTAAAGACATCTATAGATGTCTTTGTCTTAGTCTTTGGTAAATTATAATAAAGTTATAATTTTTTATAGTACTTTAGTACTAATTAGCCAGGGTATTATTATAACAATCTACTAAAGTATTTTCTACTACTCTATTTTAGAGTTATTTAGATTAATTCGTGGATATTTTATATTATTACTTATATAAATTTAAGGAAGAGGTTCAATTCCTCTGGGGTTTTCTCGCGACTTGTTAGTTAAACCTTCAGTAGACCAAAGGTCGGAAGGAGCGATTTTTTTTTTTTTTAATTTTAAGTGGTGTTACTTTAAATTGATAAGCATATACTAGGTTTTAGTCGCTGAAGCTCTCTGTATCCTAGTCTAGATTTATTAATATAGATATATATCTAGACTAGGTTCCTAGAAAAAGGTCGAATTCAAAACTAGTTAATGGCCTTCTCTCCGAAGGCCCGAAGGCCCGAAGGCCCGAAGGCCCGAAGGCCCGAAGGCCCGCTTTAGTCGCTAGCGGTAAATTTTATTTAATATAAAATTTTTATTAGTACGGCTTAATAAAAATTTTAGTGCCGTACGGCCCAATCTAAAATTTTTATAAGTACGGCAAAGAGAGTTTTTATAAAATTTTATTTATTTTTGGGGCCCCTTTATTAATTATTAAAAAAAATGAATATTTTTTATTTTTATTTTTCTCTTGGTTAAACCTACTTGATATTCTTTATAATATCTTGTTTAAGCCTTTCGTCTGTTTAAAGATTAATTTTACTCTATTTTTATAATTCCTTACAGTGCTCCAGTGGAAGTAGTGGGAGTAGTGGGATAACTGCCAGACCTCCACTATCTCAAATTTTTGGGCCGTACTTAGTAGTTGCCGTATGCGATAAAATTTTGCTAATAAAATTTTTATATAAAAATTTGTATCTAAAGATCCAAATATAATTAGTCCGGCTTCCTAGGCACTAATGATTAAATTTTTATATAAAAATTTGTATCTAAAGATCCAAATATAATTAGTCCGGCTTCCTAGGCACTAATGATAAAAATTTTATATGTACGATTAAAAAAATTAGTACTCTCAAAAATTATAATAAAGTTATAATTTTACCAAAGACAAAGAGATCTATTGATAAAAATTTTATAAGTACGGCAAAGAAGCCGCCGCTAAAAAATAAAAAAATTTTAACATAGAGTCTAGCAAATAGTCCTTACAAAATTGCTAAGCTCTAGCCTAATTTAGTTAAGCCTTAAGTTATAAAAAAAAAAAAATTTTTATTTGGGCCTGGCAAGGCAGAAAACTAAAATTTTTGGGCCCTTTATAAAAATTTTATTTAATATAAAATTTTTATTAGTACTTATAAAAATTTTAGTGCCTAGGCCCAAAATTTTTATTAGGGCAAAGGAGGTAATCAAGTTATAAATTTTTATAGCTGTAGGCTACTATCAAAATTAGTACTCATTTTATTAGAACTAATTTTTAATGCTTGGCTTACTTATCTTTAGTCTTTGGTAAATTATAATAAAGTTATAATTTTGGATAGTAGCGGTACATTTTACCCTTTACTCTAATTTTAAGATAAATTATTTTTTTAAGGCACCGAACAAATATTTTATTAATAGTAGACATAGTTGAAGCTAGGCTAATTTTTAATTCTTTATGTGCAGCTTCAACTAAAGCTACACATTTATTTAGCCAGCGCTAGGTCTTTACCTACAAAATTTTTTTATACTTTAGCTTATAAGGTTTCTTGCGGTAAACATCAGGTAAGGAATTTAAATTGAAAACTCACAATTTTCAATTTAGTCAGAGTCAGTTAATCTTATAACAAAGTATAATTTATAAATTATATTTTATAAATTATGCAGGCTACTAATTATTTTATATTTAAATGAAAAATCTTTTTATCGATATTTTAGCTTTTGGTGCTCTTCTTTCTAGTGTTTTAGTTATTACTTCTAAAAATCCAGTTATAGCTGTTATTTTTTTAATTTCTGTGTTTATTAATGCTGCAGGATACTTAATTCTATTAGGAATAGGATTTATTGGTATTTCTTATATAATTTTATATGTAGGTGCTATTGCAGTATTATTTTTATTCGTTATCATGCTTCTTAATATTAGATTAAGTGATCTGTTAGAAGCTGGTTCTCAATATACTAAAAATATTCCTTTAGCATTAGCTATTGGTTTAGTATTTATTTATGAAATCTTTACTATAATCCCATTCAGAATTAACGATGTATCTTTAATTTCTTCTTTATTAAATTTAATCACAAACTTAAATGGATTATTTTTAAATTCAGATATTTCAACAGTAAATGTAGTTTATAATACAATTAATCCTATATTAGCTGATTCTACTTTTACTAATTTCACACAAATTCAGGCACTAGGTCAAAGTTTATATACTTTTGGGGCCTTTTGGTTAATTATTACAAGTGTAATCTTATTATTAGCAATGGTTGCTCCTATTTTCATTACTCATAAATCAAACAAACCAAGTGAGCAACAGGTATAGTTTAAAAAATGGTTAAAATACTAATGTCTAGCACTGCGTTAGCTGGCTACCTAAAAAAAATGTTATCATAGAGTCTTTAGTCTTTGGTAAATTATAATAAAGTTATAAATTTTTATAGTACTAATTTTTTTAAGTACGCTGTCTCGCTTGCGTCGCTTGCGCACAAAACAAAGACAAAAAAAAAATTTTTTTTTTTATTATTTATTTTTCCCTACACTTAAGTAAGGAGTCGTACAGCGCTAGGTACAACAGTTTTATTTATTTATCTCATTTTTTTTATTAGAGGTAAGCTCACTGTAAGATTCGCTAATGCGTTTTTAATTTTAGTTTTGCTTTTCTGTGCTTCAACCTGGAAGGGTTTAATGATCTTAATCCCCCTTTTTAATTTTTATTTTATAACTTAGTTTGATGTAATGTAATTGAAGTATCTTTAATTATTAAAGATTTAAGTAATTTAAATGATACATCTTTATTGTTTGTACCGCTCCTATACAAAATTATAACTTTATTATCATTTTTTACTACTTATTTAAACCTTTAATTTTTATTACTTCGTGACCATCTAGGGTTAACCCCCTAAACTTTCGGAGCTCAAATTTACAGCTTCTTTAGAATAAACTAAGAGAGATCAAGACGAAGAGTATTAAAGTCTAATTGTATTCAAGGGGTAATATCTATCAGGGATACAAAACTTTAAAGCTAATACCTTATTTAGTCGCAGCTCCCTTTTTTGTTTCTTTATTAGAAGAGATATCTTCTATCTGATTGCTTTTAAATTTACAAGTTGTTTTTAAGTGATTTCCTGACGTTCGTTAGGTATTTAGTTTTTATTGATTTTCAATATTTAACACTTTTAACTTGTCTTGTGTAGAACTTTGTTTTATTTTATTATTATTAATTTTATACAGTATATTTTAAATTTTTTAGGTATTAATAATGTTTTAGATGTGAGCGAGGGAAATGTTTTTGTACAATTTTTAAGTATTATTATTTTATTATCTATTTTTATAGTTATTTGTTTATTGAATGTTTTATTTTATTTTCTAATTATTTATCTTGTAGATGATCTTAGATTATTAGATAAATACATTAATAAACTTCCTGGATGGGGTTTAACTATTATTAATTTTTATATAAAAACTAGAAAATTATTTATTATTTATGAAGTTTGTTTTGCTTTGTTTATTACGTTTACTATTATTTGGTTATGCTCTAGAATTGTTATAGGTGCTATGTAATTTTAATTGTTCTGCGGTTGTTTAGTCTTGTTAAATTAAATTATTAATTTATTAACAATACAATTATACTCATTTACTCTTGTTCTATTTTCTTGTTTAATATATATATAAAATATATAACTAGTTCTTATTGGTAACTCTAAATCGGATTTAGGTTATTAAATTAAAACTAAATATAATACCTTCTTGTTTTCTTATTTTGTTTGATATGTTTAATTCTATAAATAAGTTAGGTAGTATAAAAGTTGTATATGTTTTCCTATTAAATATCTTCTGAGGTGATATTTAATAAAATTTCTTTTTCCTCATCTTTGTTTACAAAAAAAAAAAACACAAAAATGCAAATAAATTGTATAAGAAATTATGATTCAAATTTTTATTTGAAGAGCTCTTTGTTAATCTGTAGCTTTATTCATTCTAATGATAATACAAGATTTAAGTCTATAGATCCTAGACTAATTAGTTTGTCTGATAATAAATTTACCAGATTAAATAGTTCTATTTTAAAGTTAAAATGTAATATTTTTGATATATTTAGAATAGTTCAACAGGTTTATTATGATACAGATGCTTATGTTAAAGTAGGGTTAGTTAGTTTAAATATATATTTGATTGTACATCCTGATACTCGTTGCCACTTTATGAAAAGTAGGATTCCAGTAGACTTTCTACCGGTCAAATTGCATATGTATACGTACGATCAATTCTTTAGTGAGATTGTTGGGAGTGTTCATGATGTAGATAGTCCTAAACGTAAAAAATTTTTAAATAGTCTAAAGGATAGTATTTTTATTTTTGAAGATACTGATTGGTACATTTTACAATTGGCTTTTAAAATGTCTTTAATTATTTTAAGTGGTGGTTCTAATACCAAGAAACAATATTTATCTACTATAGAATATAGATTGTCACAATTTTTAATTGCTACTTTTGTATATAATAAAATAGATTTATCAAAAATTATAGAAACAGCTCATAGTTCATTAACTCGTCGATTGAATCCTTTAATGCGATTACGAGAGTTAGCTAGAACGGCAAATACAGATGCGATAAGGTTTGTCTCTGTTTCACGAAAGGATCAGGAGTCTTATGAAATAAGTTCTGAGGTAAAATTTCAGATAATAGATATATTACGTAATAATTATACTCTATTGGATGTAATTAAACAGACTTCTATCACTATTCAAAGAGGGTTCCCTGGTTTTAATTTTTATTATTATCATCCTGATGGGGTTTTTAAATTGTTGTATGATGTGGAACCTTTGAGTTCCATAGAAAAAAGATTTAGTCAAAACTTATCTCAAAAGCCTAAAAATAAAGATGTTAGTACTAGAAAGTACCATACTTCCTCTTTAAATACTAGCTTCAAACCTGCAGTATCTAATCTTATTAAAGTTAAACCTATTTATTTCAAACCGTTTTATAGTTCTTATACTATTAAAAGCTTATTAAGTGAGCAAAATATAGTCTTATATATTAACAAACCTTTCTAGTAAAACATTTTTCAATGTATAGTAAAGAATTAAATTTTAACTCTAGAATATTAGAACTGTTATATTCCGATGATACTAAGAAAAACATTCAAATTAACATAGAAAATTACTTAATTTCAAATCAAAATAATTTATTGTATAGTATTATTTAACTTCCCCTTCCTAATTATTATTTATCACTAGAGTTTTTAAAACATGCTTAAAAGAGATCTTATTACTATTTTAAATAAAAAAAATTAATTATATTTTATATTTATACTTAACTGTATTTTATATTATTATAGTTTTAAGAGAATTGATTAAGATGAATCTTAGGTCACCGGTAATCCTTTAATGTTTTTTTAGTTAATTTAATCTAAAAATAATGTGGTGTTAGCTTTATATTTTTTATATTTTTATGTTTTATTCTTATACTCAGCAGAATTCACACTAACCATCAAATCAGGTAGATACTTGTTTAGTTAAAAAAAATAATTTTAAGGTAAGTAATTTTAATTAGTTAATTAAAAATATACTTATTTATCAAAAACTATTCTATCTTATTTAAAAATGTTAAGGAAAAGTGCTTTAGGGAGGTAAAGCATTAAATTTAAAATATAAAGGAGAAAGTAAACTAAGATCTAAAGTATTCTAAATATAACAAATGTTACAAAATTTTTCTATTTTTAAAACTATATTTAATGATGCACCACAACCTTGGCAATTAGGGTTTCAAGATAGTGCTGCTCCAGGATTCACAGGTATTGTCGAATTACATAATACAATATTTTTTTACTTAGTCGTTATCTCTGTTGGAGTTTTTTGGGTATTAGGTTCAATTATCTATTACTACAATTCTAAAAAATCACCTATCGTACATAAATATCTTAACCACGGTACATTAATTGAATTGATATGGACTATCACTCCAGCTTTAATTTTAATTGCTATCGCTTTCCCTTCATTCAGATTACTTTACTTACTTGATGAAGTAATAAGCCCTACAATAACAATAAAAGTAGTAGGTTTCTTTTTAGGTGGCCTAAATTTATATATATTAAAAAAAATGAAAGACACCATTTTTAATGGTCAAAAAAATAATTTGTACTATCATACTAGGCCAAATAATAGTAGATTTAACATGCATCTAAGATTATGTTCTTACCATCAACGGATCTTAGGTAATAATAATTCTTTAACTTCTTTTCAAAATCAACGAAGGTTCTATTACATAAGTAATATAAGAGCTATTAACAGAATAGGTCCACATAATGAAGATGTGTTATCTGTCATTATAGGTTCAATATTAGGCGACGCCTATGCAAGTAATAGATCTGGTGAAGGTGTTAGAATTTGTTACAGACAAAGTAATATACACAAAGAGTATTTATTTTGGTTATATCATTTTTTATATAATAGGGGTTACACTAGTAATCTTCAGCCTAGACTATATACTAGAACACTTAAAAGTACAGAAGGAATAGTATATTACGGTTTTGAATTTCACACCTTTAGCTTTAGAAGTTTTAGCTGGATACATAAGATGTTTTATAAAAATGGTAAAAAAGTTATACCCCTAAATATCTATGATTATTTAACACCATTGGCCTTAGCTGTGTGGATAATGGATGATGGTGGTTGGACTAATTCTGGAATTAGAATCGCTACTAATAGTTATAAACTTAAAGAAGTTGAACTATTAAATGATGTTCTTAAATTTAAGTATAACTTAGAAACAACTATTCAGAAAATATGGATAAAAGACCAATATTCTATTTATATAAAAAAACAATCTGTACCTAATTTAAGAAATATAGTTGGACCGTTTATACATTCTAGTATGCTATATAAACTAGGTTTAGATAATACATATTCAAGTTCTTTCAAGCGCGCAAGCGACACACACATATATATAAAAGTCGTGAGAGGTAATATTTAATTATCTTTCTAAGAATTCTACAGAATTCTTAAAGGCGTTTTGCCTTTGGCGATGCAAGTGAAAACAGTTAAAATACTATCTTTAAATACCGGATTTAGTACAAGACTGTCAGTAAGTGGTTTATTTTTTTCTTCACTTATTGCAACAGACTGGGTCACTTGTGGGTGATATAATTTTCATTATATTGCTTAATGTACAGTCGACATAATTACCATCCGGTCGGATGGTAGTTGCACCAATGGTATTGGTCTTATGAATACAGCGATTATGTAAATGAAAGTGGAGAATCAATCGAATTTGATAGTTACATGTTGCCTGCTGATCGATCTGGGAAATCGAACCCGTGGGCCCAACTGCCAAACTCCGGGGACACCCTAAAGATCATAGTACCAAGCCAAAATGGAAACGTTTTGAGTGGCCAGAATAATTACCTGGGTATGGTAACAAGCTATGATATGAACGAAAGTGAAATGGGTTATCGCGGATCTAAATCCAGCGTTATTGCACTGGTAAAAGAGCAACGAGTGGACGGTAGTTACAGTTTTCAAGTAGGACTGTTAAGGTGCACTCTAATGGCCCCTGTAAGGGGGTATCAAACTGAAATCCTTTCTAAAAAAAATAATGTATCTGAAAATGTAGTTGTTACAAAATACCCAAGTTAAATAAACTAGATTCTTGGTTTACTACTGGATTTGTGGATGCTGTCCGTCCTTTAGTCTTTGGTAAATTTTATTTAATATCAAATTTTTATTAGTTATAAAATTTGTATCTTTAGTTTTCTAAATAAAATTTACCGCTAAAGACATCTTAAGATGTCTAAATAAAATTTAGGCCTACCTAAATTTTATTAGTACTAATTTTATTAGGGTCGGTTATTTTAGTATTGAATTATATAAAGATTCTAAAGCTAAATTTAAGTATACTCCTAAATTAGTTTTTGGAATTAACTTACATGTTAAAGATTTACCTATTTTTCTAAGTTTTAAGGAAACATTAGGAGTGGGAACTGTAAGTACAAAAGGAAAAGTCTCTAGTTATACAGTTAAAACATTTAAAGATCTAGCACTGATTGTTAACCATTTTAAACTATATCCTCTTGTTTCCAGCAAATATCTTGTATATCAATATTGGTTACAAGCTTATAATATTATGGCAACAAAAGAACATTTTAATTATCAAGGTATGACAAAATAGGCTACCCTAAAAAAAATGTTATCATAGAGTCTAGCAAAGACAAAATTATAACTTTATTATAATTTTTGATAGTACTAATTTTTTTTTTTTTTTTACTCTAACACGAAACGAAAGAAACAGACAAAGACAAAAATTTTAACTTATTTCGGATTATCTTATAGTTTTAAAGAAGCTTTTCCTGATTTTAATGTTTCTTTAATTGATACTATGTCTTACAATTTTAGAGGTATTCCTCACCAGGAATGTGGGTAGCAGGATTTGCAAGTGGAGATGGATCTTTTTATACTAAGTTTACACAGTATAAAGATACATTTCATACAGTTTAAAATAACTCTTCAACTTAAAGATGCTGCCTTATTAGAAGGTTTATACGATTATCTTTCAAAATACTTTTCCCCTAACTAATAAAATTTGTTGCAAGACTAAATATACAAATTTTATAAGGGCTAATATTTCTTTCAACAAATATAAATCCAGAACAAATAAAGGTATTTGTTTTTCCCCTTGGCCCTAATAAAAATTTTAGTTTTCTGCCTTGCCGTACGGCCAGGCCCAAATAAAATTTTTATAAGCCTGACCAGGCTTGGGCAGGGGCAAGGGCAAAACAAACTGTAAGTTTAAATATTTCCTTATACAAATTTGGGCCCTACGGCTTAAAAATTTTTATTAGCGCTAGGCTTATAAAATTTTTATCTTAAGATGTCTTTGGTAAATTTTATTTAGCTACGGCTACTATAAAAATTAGTACTAATTTTATTAGTACTAATTTTTATTAGGATAAATATTAAGGATATAGGTAAAGTTGTAATTCCTTTTTTTTATTTATATCCAGTCTTAGGTGTTAAGAAAATGGATTATAATGATTTTAAAAATATTTATAATATTATTATATCAAAAGGTCATTTAAGTCCTGAGGGTTTGGCCCAAATCCTACAAATTAGGAATAATATGAATGAAAAACGAACAGTATTTTAACTTTGGGTTTTAACAGATAAAAAATTTTTTTTTGATAAATTCAGTTAGCCATGGAATCAGATTTAGAATTAGGTCAATTTAGATTATTAGATGTGGATAATAAAGTTATTGTACCTGTTGATACTCACATTAGATTAATAGTTACTGGTGAATCATCTGCCCTTATTATGCTGCAAGCAGTGCCTTGATATAATTTGAATCTGGCTATATGCTGGAATACTCTTAATTTTTTTTAATTAATCTACCTACTAATTACCAAAGGTTAAAATGATTTATTTAATACGCTAAGTAAAAAGAGCAATCAGCAGGAAACTTTTTTAAATTTGTTAAATATTACCCTTACTAATAATTAAAAAAATGAAAAATTGTAATCATTTTTTTATAAGCGCTAGTTTTTTTAAAGGGTGAAAATTTTTAGGTTCCTCAGAGACTATATGCAAGAAGTTTAAATAAACTATAATATAGTCCTAGTGTATATTTTAATAAAAATATTATTAAGAATATGGTTTTGTATTCTCAAACAAAAACCTTAAAATCTAGGTGTTACTACAACTCTTCACATATTATTAGTCTTATATACTAATTGTACTAGTTTAGTTCCCTATCTAATATTTGTAGGTTCTACTCTAAATATTGGTAGATTGTCTAAAGATCTTCAAATAAATTTTAAATGCAAATACTAGATTTAGATTTAAACAAGCAGTTGCAAAATCTGATTTTGTTATTTATTCATTTCTTATTCTCTCTCATTATTGCTCTAGTGTTCCTACATAGGTAATAGAAACGGTACAGTTACATAAGGATTTCAAATTAGTAGCCTTGTACACAAATGAATTATCTCATTTATTTTATAAAAATAAAATAAAAATAATTCCATATAATATCTATGATCTGTTAACACCTATAGCTTTAGCCCATTGGATTAAGGGTGATGGTGCAAAAAGAAACAAAGGTTTAGTTTTGTGTACAGATTCTTTTTCTATATCAGATGTTGTTAGATTATCAACTGTATTAAGAATTAAATATGGCCTAAATACAACTATTACAGGTTTTACAAATAATAAACCAAGAATTTACATACTATCAGAAAGTATGTCTAATTTTATTAAATTAGTTAAACCTTATATTCTTAAATCTTTTTGGTATAAACTTCATCTTGATGCAAATATTTATTAATTACACTTGGCGGATGTAATTCATTCTTGGGCTGTACCTTCTTTAGGTATTAAAATAGATGCCGTTCCAGGTCGATTAAATCAAACATCTATTTTAGCTGAAAGAGCTGGAACTTTCTACGGTCAATGCTCTGAAATTTGCGGAGTTTGGCATGGATTCATGCCAATTGCAGTAGAAGCTGTATCAGTACAAGATTATTTAGCATGGATAGATGCAGCTTAATTTAATAAATAAAATTAATTAATAATTTAAATTTTACTTTAGCATTGCAAAAGTAAATAGTGACAATATTATCAGATTGTCACTATTTATATAAAAAAACAAAAATTTTTGTTTTTTTTTTACTTCCCTAATAAAAATGTGTATACACGTTTTTATTAGCCTTGCGATGTTTTGGCTTTGGGCCTAACATCGCTTTATAAACGCAGGCACAATTTATTTATTTATTTTTGTTTTTGTTTTTTGTTTTTAGCTCACTTTGTCTTTGTCTTAAAAAAAAAAGTACGCGGTAAATTATAACTTTATTATAATTTTTATAGCAGTAGCTTCACTACTTTATTCCTGCTTTTATCTAGACAAAGAATTAGACTGGGATAAGGTTTGATTAACCCTGTACCCAAACCAAACCCCCCTACCGCTTACTGCCTGCCCGTACACTTTGATACGCGGTCCTGCCTTTTATTTTTCTTATCTCATTTACCTAATTCCTAATAACAGCTAATCATAATATATCACAAAAACAAAAATTTTTTTATTCATTATACTCTTAAAAGAGTCTTAAAAAAGTAAAATGTTCCTACTACTAAATCAAGGCCTATAGCCTAACAGCCAGCTTAAGTACTAATAAAATTATTAAAATCAAATTTTTTTAATCACACCGATTAGAAGACAAAATTAAATTTGTTTAAATATAAAATAAATATTTATTTAATTTTTATAAACTTAAATTAAATTATGTTTATAAAAGAGTATTAAAAAAAGGTTTAAAATTGGTTTTATAAATAAATAATATTTATATATTAATATATTAAAATTTAAAATTTAAATTTTTCCTTTATTAAAGTTTTTGCGGTAGACTCCAAAGTGGTCGTGGAACTCTTCTTGGGTGAGAGAAAAAGTGTGTTCGATACATACCTACCGCTTACTAATTATAAATTTATAATACCCTTCACTTAAGTAGCAATATTTTAATTAGATTAACCCAATGATTTTTCAATTTTAATCACTGTTCTTAACTCAAATTTTATTTTAAATCTAAATCTGATTTAAGTCAAAAATAAATAATAAAGGGTCTTTTTTCTTCTAAGCCTTATAATTTTAATAATGTAAAAACTAAATTTTTATGGCATCATGTCAGAGTGGTTAATGTGAGGTACTGTTAATACCTTTTTCAGGGGTTCAATTCCTCTTGGTGCCTTAAACCCCAAAAGTTTCTATTTAAAATTATAACTTTACTCAGTAGCTAGTTCCTAATCTCACAAATTATGATTAAATCAAATTTTATTTAAGTCCATTAAACCAATTTTTTTAATTGGTAAAGGTTAAATTAAAAATTATATATATTTTACCCTACGAACATGTTGAAATTTGGTAAACAATCTTCTCTTAAGCAGAAGTGGGTTAAATCCCTTAAGAGTTCGAGTCTCTTTGTTCGTAATTTGCTTCCCGATAGAGTTCAAAGTAAAGTTACAAACTTTACGATGCGACATGGTGTAAAGGTTGTCACAACAGCCTCATGAGCTGTAAGATCTGGTTCGATTCCGGATGTCGCTAATTAATCAACTAAATTTAGTAAAGTTTAAATTTTAATTTAAACCCCCTTAAAACCTCATTTCTTTTTTTAAAGTTAAACTATTTTTAAAGTATAACAAGCAAATATAAAATAATTAAAATTTAAAATAATATTCAATTTTAACTTCTCTAACTGCTAAGCTAAATTCAGTTGTTAATATTTATATCACAACTTATTATTTAAATAGGATAGGATTATACTAATAACAGAACTGTTTGTACCAAATAGTCTAAATAAAATTAGTACTATCAAAAATTATTTATTACCTCTTTGCCTCCGTAGGGAGGGCCCAAAAATTTTAGTTTTCTGCCGTACTTATAAAAATTTTAGATTAATCTAAAATTTTTATTAAGCCTAGGCCCAAATAAAAATTTTTTTTTATTAGCAAAGCCCTAATAAAAAATTTAGTTTTCCAATCTAAAATTTTTATAAGCCTTAAGCCTTACTTCACTAAATTAGTTAGCAATTTTGTAACTAAATTTTATTAGTACTAATAAAATTATAATCAAGTTATAATTTTTTATACAAATATATTAGCAATTTCTAAATTAGTACAAATATAGCGTTAGCGCTAATCAGCATCAAATTTTATTAGTCCGAAGTCTTTAACTACCTTGGTTCTTAACAACCTAATTCTCACTTCTTTACCTATAACCTAGTCTTTAGCCTTAGCTTTCTCCGCACAATCAAAAGTGCACTAAATTCAATTTTCACAAATTTATAATTTCATTATCCTTGCGCTCAGGCCTCTTACTAGTCCTCTCTCCGGTACAAACACACTCATTTTATTAATTAATTGCTATTAAAAATGTTATCTATGAGTCTAGCAAAGACAAAATTATAATAAAGTTATAATTTTTTATCGGTAACACAAGCGCGTAGCGAGCGTAGCGAAAAAAATAATTTATCTTTAAATTATTTTGTTTTATATGCCTTTTAAATAAAATTTACCGCTAAAGACATCTTAAGATGTCTACTAAATTTTATTAGTACTAATAAAATTAATATATATTAATTTTTAATTATTTTTTTATAAGGCTTAGTACTTAGTAAGCATTCAAAAAATATTAAATTAAAGGTCTTTTAGTATAAAGGTTGTACATCTGCCCTTCAACCAGATAGTATCAGTTCAATTCTGATAAAGACTACTCTCTAATCGAAGTTAATACTTAAATACTACCAAACAACAAATTAATAAACCAACTAGAATTTACTTCAAAATTAATATATAATAATATAATACCCAGCCCTTCTAATTTAAAGGTGTATAAATTTCTAAGGTTAATGCATATCTACACTTCAATAATCTAAAAACTGTGATTAAAGAGATCAGAAAAATACAAATTTTTTTTTCCTTTGCCTCCCTAATAAAAATTTTATATTAAATAAAATTTTTATAAAGGGTGGGCCCAAATTTGTATTTTTTGTCTTAAAAAAAATGTTATCTATGAGTCTAGCAAATACAAAATTATAATAAAGTTATAATTTTTTATAGTACTAATTTTTTTAGGTAGCACCGTAATAAATTTTATTTTTTTTTTTATATTAAATTTTCTTTCCCTAATTTGGGCCTTGCCTCGCTAATCAATTTTATCTTTAGCGGGCTTGTTTTACTAACATACTATTTTTATCAGCCGTCTCCGGTAGATCTGTACTCTAATGATTATACTCAGTACTTAGTACTTCACAAAATAACTTAAAGATAAATTCTTTTTTAAAGCCGAAGCTAATAAAAATTTATAGTTATAAATTTTTATATGGATAGCCTACTAATAAAATTTGTATTTTTAGTGCCGTACTTATAAAATTTTTATCTTAAGATGTCTTTAGTAAAAAAAAAAAGTACGCGGTAAATTGCTAACTCCGCTCTAGCCTAATTTAGTAGGCTAATAAAAATTTTAGTGCCGTACGGCCCAATCTAAAATTTTTGGGCCCTCCCTACGGAGGCAAAGGAGGTAATCAAGTTATCATTTTTTATAGTGCTAATTTTATTAAGCCTAGGCCTAAATTTGATAGGCAAGGCATAAAAATGAATATATTGTTTTAACTTTAGTGCCCTTTGGGCCTAGCTAAAGTAATTTGTTATATTTTATCCCAACTAAGCCTAGGCTTTTAAATAAAACGGGACCTCCACGTACCAGGTGCCTAAACAAATTTGTGTACCTAGGCTGCCTAGGCTGCCTAGGCACTAAAGATACAAATTTTATTAGGCACGTACGTGAGTTAGTACGTGAGCGAGTACGCGAGTGAGTGAGTCACTACGTGAAAGTGAGTCACGTACTGCCTACGTGTCTTGGGAGCGAGAGAGTTAGTTAGCGCTAGGCTTCTAAAATAGTGCATTATAAAATAAAAATTTGAATAACCACCAAAGACAAAGACAAAAATTTATAACTATAAATTTTGATTAGGTAGGCCTCAAGTACTCAGCAGATAAAGGCAATTCCACCTCTATAAAAAATATTAACATAGAGTCTAGCAATTTTTGGGCCCTACGGCGCCTACGGCAAAGTTGTAACTATTTATTTATAAAAATTTTTGTTTTTGTTTAGGCTAGGTTCGCCCTATGTAGTTGAGTTAGCTAAAGTTCTATTTAGTCGAAACACAGGTAAGCTAAAGGAGCTTCAAAAGTGCAACACCTAAGCCTTTGAAACACAATTACAGAGCTTACTTGCCCAGACACTAGGTTAGTAAAAGTACAATAACAAATTAAAAATTTTATAAACAACTGGGCTCGCTCACTGTCGCTAGCACCACGTGTTTCGCACCAGCGGATAGTCCGAGATGGCCAGCACCGTAGCCGAAGCGTACGGTCGGCCTTTTATAATACTGGAAAAGAGCATAGGAAGGCAGATAACGAGGGAGTACGTGGTCGAGAGCAGGCTGCATTCCCTCTCTTTGGTTAATAAAATGTTTTTTATAAAATTTACCGCTAGCGACATCTTTAGTTAATCAAATTTGTATCTAAAGATGTCTTTGGTAAATTTTATTAGTAGCAGTGCCGTACGGCCTCTAACAAATTTTATAAGTACGACACTAAAGATGTCCTTACAAAATTGCTAACTCCTTAATAAAATAAAAAATTTTATTTGGGCCTAGGCAGAAAACTAAAATTTTTGGGCCCTACGGAGGTACTCAAGTTATAAATTTTTATAGCGTCTCTGTAGCTCTTCAATAAAAATGAGACTAGTCTCATTTTTAAATAACAAAATAATTTATCTTTAAATTATTTTGTTTTACGCTTTAGTCTTTGGTAAATTATAATAAAGTTATAATTTTTTATTAGTACTAATTTTATTAGTACGGCACAAAAGTCTAAGCTAAAGCTTACTAAGTAAAATAGTTAAGCTTGGCTAATAAAAAAATAATTAAAAATTAATATATATTCATTTTTAACTTTATCTTGAAAGTAAGTTGTTATAATTTATTAAAACAACTTATTATTTTTTTTAGAGTTAAATTCTTTTTTTTTTAAGGGCAGGGATGCAGTGCTACTCTTTATTGCTATCTACATAAAATTTTTAATTTGTTATTTTTATGAGTTCCTGGTTGTCCTCTACTAACGCCAAAGAAATTGGTACCCTTTATCTAATTTTTGCTGTTTTTGCAGGTATGATAGGTACTGCTTTTTCAGTTTTAATTAGATTAGAATTATCTGCTCCAGGTGTGCAGATTTTACAAGGGGATCATCAATTATTTAACGTAATTATTACTGCACACGCTTTTGTAATGATTTTTTTCATGGTTATGCCTGCTTTAGTTGGAGGTTTTGGTAACACCCAATTTAAATTTTTTCCCTACATGCTCCCTAAATTCCAAACTTTAGGTCTCAACTCTTATAATACTGGTTTAGGGTATAACAAGTATTATAATTACATACACAAATTTTTAGTCCTTGGTGCTAAGGCTAATTTAGTTAATCTTACAACTCCAAAAAATTTATCTCAGGTCAAATCTAGTATAAACAAAGATCACCCTCACTACTCGAATACACCTAAAATTGCTATACAAATAGGAGCTTATTTAGCTGGTTTAATTGAAGGTGATGGTACATTCGCTGTACACGATAAAAATTCTACAGCGAAAAAATATTCACCTATGATTCTAATTGTTTTTAAGAAATCCGATCTACCTTTAGCTGAATATCTACAAAAATTAACTAAATGTGGAAATGTTTACTTAAAACCTAATAGAGGTTATGTATTATGGCAAATCCAAGATATTTTAAGTGTATATACTATGGTTAATATTATAAATGGATATATGCGTACACCTAAAATAGAAGGTTTACAGCGGACTATTCAATGGTTAAATGATTATATTAAAAATAATCAAAACAGTAAACTACCTAAAACTAAATTAATTTTTGGGCCGTACGGCACTCAAATTTATCCTTTGGAAATTAAACCCTTAGATACTTCTCCAATTAATAGTAATGCTTGGTTATCTGGTTTTACAGATGCTGATGGTAATTTTTCTATAAATATTCATAAGCGATCTAATAAAAATTCTACTAGAGTTCAATTATTTTTTAGATTAGAAATTAGACAAAATTACCATAGATTAGATCCTGAAGGAGTTAAAGTTAGCTTTTTTCCAATTATGTCTATCATAGCTAATTTTTTAGATGTAAATGTATATAGTAGAAGTAGAATATTGAAGGATAAGCAATTTTATAGTTTTATTGTAATGGCTATTAATAAAAATAGCCTTTTAAAAATTACAGATTATTTTAATAAATTTCCACTTTTATCCTCTAAATATTTAGATTTTAAAGATTGGAGCTATGTTCTAGAACTACAAAAGGCTAATCCTACAACTACTTCTTATTTAGATAAGGCCTTAAATATTAGGAAAGATTTTAATAAAACACGAACTACCTATTGTTGGGATCATTTACCAAAGACAAAATTGTTAACTACAATTACATAAACCACTCCTTATCTACAATATAATATTTAATATTTGAGAGTGTCATTAATGAAAGGTTATAAAGGAGTCAGCCTCCTTTAGTCTCATTTAATTTAAATAATTATAAAAATTTTAGATTGGCCGTGCGGCAGAAAACTAAAATTTTTATTAGGGCTAATAAAATTTGTATCTTTAGTGCCGTACGGCAGCCTAGGCAGCCTAGGCCCACAAATTTTATTAAGGAAAAAATTTAAATTGATTAATAGTTGCCGTGGTTGATTGTGAAATCAACCTTATTACATCACTGTGTGCGGGAAAGCCTTAAAGTCCGCTTATAGAACCAGCTGAAAACTTACACATTATTTATCCGGGAAAAAAAATTTTTATAAATAGTTAGAATTGTAAGATTGTAACTATTTACTTTAGCAAGGGCCAAAGGGCACTAAAGTTAAAAATTTTATAACTAAATTAAAGATGATGAGTATTAACTAAAAGTATTAATGATTTTAGTTTTAATACTTTATAAGCGTACGGCGGTCTTAAATATTAAGAGGAATATTTTAGTTTAACTCAAATTTTTTATATAAAAATAGTCACACACCAACAATTTTTTAGGGTTTGGTGTAGTTGCACTTTTTTATTAAAACAATGCACTAGGCTTATAAAATTAAATAATAGGTAATCCGCAGGAAACCAAAATAAATTTAATTTGTAGTCGTCGCATTAACTACAAATATGTTTGTACTCATTAACTTAAAATGTTTAAATGATACTTGTTTTTAAAATAGTATATGTTATCTCACAAACATTATTTAAGTGTTTTAGTTAGTATAATCTACTATACTTTAATACGTAAAATAAAATTTATAAGTAGGATCCTCAGAGACTACACGTGATGCGGTTATAATAAAATAACCTGAAGATATAGTCCAATCCTATTTGAAAGAATAGGTACAAAAATGAACTATTTATTACCAGTTCAAGTGGGAGCTCCTGATTACTTTTTTAAATTAAATAAACAAATGATTTCTTTTTATTCTAGTATAACTTCTAACATAGATTTTAATGTTAAATACACATCTTCTCATTCTATAGGTCCTTATTTAGCTGGTTTAATTGAAGGTGAAGGTCATATTGTTTTATCTAAAGTTATTGATTCTAAAGGTAAAATAAGTTATCCTTACATAGCTCTAACTTTTTTTTTTTTAACAAATATTTACCGTTAATAACTAAATTAGTAGAAATGTTTGTAGGAATACTACGTACCAAAGACAAAGACAAAAATAAATAAAATGCTATAGTATGGACAGTTAATACTCATAAAGAATTAATAAATTTAATATCAATAATTAATGGTTATCTAAGAACACCTAAAAAAATTAAATTCAATGATTTAATAGTATGGTTAAATGATAGATACCATTATAATATTCCTATACATTCAGTAGATACTAGTTCTTTAAATAATAATGGTTGGTTAGCTGGTTTTATTGATGCTGCATTTAAAGTACGTTACACTGAAAAACGGATAGATGACAAAACTAATAAAGTTTTAACAAAAGGTAGAATAGAAGTACGCTTTGCGTTAATACAACGAAAAATGTTAGGTCTTAACAATAATGAATCATATAAACCTATAATGTTAAATATACAATCTTTTTTTGAACTGATTTAAGAGAATCAAAACATAATGAAGGTAAAACTTATTGGATAGTAGAAGTGACTAGTTTAAATAGATTAAACCTTCTTATTCAATATTTAAGTAATTATCCTTTATTAACTGCTAAACGAAACGATTTTGAAGATTGGTATAAAGTATACCAATTAAATGCAGATAAAAAACATTTAAGTGAAGATGGTAAATTATTAATTAAAAATATTAAATCAAATATGAATAAAAAACGGGAAGTCTTTAATTGGAATCATTTAGTTTATTTAAATACAGTGCAGTAGTCCTTATTATAGTAACCCTATAATAAGTATTGGGTAATTGCAATAAAATCTTATCATTATTTAAATTAAGAAAAATTGCAGCGAAGTTTAATTCAGCATAATTGTATCTAAATTTTAAGTATTTTAGATAAAGAATTAAAAACGTTCAACGACTAGAAGGTGAGTATTGCTAACAATAATCTTTCCACGAAAACCCGACAATGGTATACCTTTATATTCATTGATGACATAGTCTGAACCACTTTGTGAAAAGTGGAAATAAAGGATAAAAAGCCTTTATGTTAACAAAATTGATGGCCTTCCCTAGATTAAATAATATCTCATTCTGGTTATTACCTCCTTCATTAATTTTATTATTATTAAGTGCTCTAGTTGAAAATGGAGCAGGTAATAAATTTTATCCTGTGCCTGCTTTAAATAAAACTATATGCTAAAAAGCTTCTAGTTTATAGTACTTTATTTACTAAGTTAAAAACTATATCCTTTAGCTATTAGCAGGAAATAAAACAAGCGCTACTTGTCGCGTACGCGGTAAAATTATAATAAAGTTATAATTTTTTATAGTACTAATTTTGTTAGCCTCAGAGACTATACGTGTTAAACTTCTAATTCTAAAATTTAGATTTATATAGCAAAGAAATAGTCCAAATAGAAAAATAATTTAATTTTATTATTTAAATTTGACAAAATGATCTAAATACTTATAATGAGCCAAAATTGATAACTTTATTAGCAAGCCCTAATAAAAATTTTGGGCCGTACGGCACTAAAATTTTTATAAGTACGGCATGCTAAATATCATTTAATTATTTTTCTAACGAATCCAGTTGATATAAGTCTCACTTATTAATCAAAGAATTGTACTTTACAATAATGGATTACGGTTAGCTTTTGTAGCTATACATATTTTCGACAGGATGGACAGTTTGTGATAAGCTGTCCCAGATAACTAGTTTGTTTTTGTTGGTACTAGTTGATCTATTAAACACTACTCGATGCGGGAAACTCCTCTATTCGGAGGTGAATACTTATTCAATTTATTTGAATAATGTAATAATGTCACTAACTTGGGGACAATCCGCCTGGGTTTTCAATAATATTACAGACAAAATGGATTTTTTCATTAATCCAAATTTGGTAGAAAACCCATCAGAGACTAAACGTAGTGCTTTTCCAAGTGGAATTACTTGTAAAAATAGCAAACAAAATTTAGAATGGCTTGTGGGAGTAACAGACGGAGCCTGGAACTTTTCACTTTAGTAGAACTCAAAAAGGAGTTTGGAGTTTTACATTTAAGATTGGTCAAAGTAGCTATAATCTTCGTCTGCTTTATTATATAAAGGGTGTTGGTTCAGTTTCAGTCACTAACTCTAAAGATAATTGTGCTGAATATCGAGTAAGAGACATTAATCATATAATCCAGTATATTCTACCTATTTTTTATAAGTATCCACTACTTACTAGCAAACATTTTAATTATATTATATTTAAACAAGCTATCCTTATTATGAGTGATAGCACTCTTACTAAAGATCAAAAAGATCTTCTTATTAGTGAACTTAAATCTCAATCTATATCTAATGATTATATCTCTCCAGCTTGGCAAACTATTAATAATGGGGTTACTACTTTAGATTCTGCTATGAAAGTTTTGTCTAAATCTTGGTTAATTGGATTTACTGAAGCTGTCCTTAAAAAAAAAATAATTTAAAGATAAATTATTTTTTTAAGGGTCTTTTACCGCGTACTTAAGGTCCTAAACGATTAGTTCAAGCATTTTAAATTACACAAAAACGAGATATTATTGTACTAGAAGCTATTGCTAAAATTCTTGTTTTAAATGTTATTACAAAAAAAACTTATAGTACAGTAGTAACTACTCAAGCTGAACGTGTTAAATTTTTAGTCAGTTACTATCATCAAACTATGAAAGGCATGAAATCATTAGAATATCGAATTTGGGCTCGATCTTTTAGTAAAAATAACAAAAATTTTTAATCATTGTCTAAAGTTCAAAATCTTATGAGAAATATCCGTTCTATTCGACTGGATAAAAATTTACCAAAGACAAAGACAAAATTAAAAAAAAAATGTTTTACTTATATTAATAATAATTATTTAAAGCAAATAAAATTTTAAGGTAAGGAAAAGAAGGTATAGTCCAATCCAATATGAGAATATTGGTGAATATCTCTATTAATTAGTGGAGTTATTCTTAATTGTTATCCACCACTAGCAGGAGTACAAAGCCACTCAGGGGCTTCTGTTGATTTAGCAATCTTCAGTTTACACTTAGCAGGGGTTTCTTCTTTATTGGGTGCTATTAATTTCATTACAACTGTTTTAAATATGAGAACAAATGGTATGAGTTTACATAAATTACCGTTATTTGTTTGGGCAGTATTTATTACAGCTATTTTATTATTATTATCTTTACCTGTTTTAGCCGGTGAAATTGTGCCGGCTCTAAATCTGGCTGTATGCTGGAACATCTTTGAATCTTTTTATCTCTCTTTAATCGAAGACAATCAGCAGGTAACACTCCAGAACTTCATGTCTAGGTGTTACTTCAACGACTGTGCGCCAGAACTATCTATTACCTCTCTTACCCTTATTACTCCTACTTATCTAAGTTCTTATTTCTCAGGTCTAATCGAATGTGAAGGTACTATTGTTGTACCTAAACAAGAACGATCTTACAAAGGAAAACTAAATTATCCTAGTGTTCAAATAGTATTTCAACTTAAAGATTTTCCACTTTGTCAAGTAATACAAAAACTAATTGGGCACGGTTCAATTAGTAAAAAGAAAAACAGTGCTGCTTATATTTTGACTATCAATAATTTAGAAGGACTTATTGCAATTTGTCAACTATTAAATGGAAAAATGCGTGGCCCTAAGTACTATCAACTAGTACTTCTTATTGAATATCTTAATAAAAAATTGCCTAATGTTAATTTTAAGCCTTTAGGTTTTTCTACAACACCGCTAGATAAAGACAATTGGCTTGCAGGTTTTATAGAAGCTGAGGGAAGCTTTCAAGTACGTACTAGTCTTTCTTCTAAATATTCACGTCTTTCACTTAGTTTTGAACTAGTACAAAGTCGAATAACTCATTATGGGTACAGTATGTTTGATTTAATGGATAAAATAGCTATATTTTTAGGAGTAAGTGTCAATGAAATACGTTCAGAACGTAAAAATCCTCAGTATAGACTTAGAACAAGTAGTCTAAAAACAAATCAAGCTATTCGTAATTACCTTTCTAAGTATCCACTTTTTACAAAATATATGGATTTTAAAGATTGGTGTTAAGTACTTGATTTTGTTTAACAAGGTAATCAAATGGAAAATAAGGAACATATTGTAAAGATTCAATCACATCTTAATCAACTAGGAACTGTGTATAACTAGGATCATTTACAGTAAGAAATTTTGATAGTAAGATACAGTCTCAACTTGTATGTAAATATAAGAGTGTTTCCCTTTTTTGTAGACAAGACTTTCGCTTACAAAATTGAGTATATTAAATCTAATTTTTAATTGTTTGATATACATAGATCTTGAGTCTGGAAAACAAGAAAAAATTTTTATATGGCAATAACAATGCTTTTAACAGATAGAAACTTTAATACTAGTTTTTATGACCCTGCAGGTGGAGGTGATCCTATTTTATATCAACATCTTTTTTGGCAAGTAAAACCTAAATTAAATTATAAATTATTTAGCACACAAGCCTTCCACAATGTGGCTTGTGGAATGTAATACTTCTACAGTTAATTTTGATAAATATTATCAATTAAATTCTAAATGTTATGGTAAATTTAAACAACCTAGCCCTTAATTTTTAAATTGGTTAATAGGGTTCAGTGAAGGGTCTTTCATTACAGCAACTAGAGGCGATCTTTATTTTGTTATTACTCAAGATACAAGAGATAAACAAGTCCTAGAATATATTCAAAAAGAACTAAATATGGGTAAAGTAATTAAGCAAAGTAATACTACTTCTCGATTTATAGTACAAGACAAACTTGGTCTATATTTAATTTCTTTAATTTTTAATGGTAATATTAGAACACCTGATAAACTTAAATCATTTATTGAATTTTTAAGTATTCTAAATAAAAATTTACACAAGTCATCTAGAAAGCTTACAAAATTGGGATTAAACAATGCCATTTTTTAACATATTAAACTATTTAAATCTACCAAAGAAATAACATTAACCGACAATTGGATCCTAATAATAGGATTTGTAGATGCTGTCCTTAAAAAAAAAATAATTTAAAGATAAATTATTTTTTTAAGGGTGTTTTCATGCTTCTTTCCCTTTAAACAAAAATTCTTTTTTTTATACTATTTGATTTAGTGAGGACAAAAAGGTGAAGATAATAAAAAAATAGTATTAGATAAATTAGTTCATTTATTTGGTGTAGGTAAAGTTTATAAACACTATCAAAACAATAATTGGTTTAGTAAATGGTTTGTCTAATACCAAAGTTCTTATGAATTATTTTAAGAATTCTAATTTACCAAAGACAAAAAAAAAAAAGCTACTAGTTACTTGGTCTTGAAACAAATACCTAACTTTATTAATCACAAAGAGCATTTAGTGCCCTTTGGGCCTTGATACAAAGACAAAAATTGATTAGTTTATCTAAAACTGTTAATAGTTATTCAGAGTTAAAATAATTTATTTAAAGGTTAATAGTACATTTAGAGCAGAAAAATTTGAAGATAGTAGTTAGTTTGCAAAAACTTAATTTAAAGACAATTATAGCAGATGTTGGATCATAATTATTTATTATGATTTTTTTTAGGTATTTTATCTTATAAGACTATATTGTTATTTCCTTATGTACCATCACCCCTTCCATTCGCTTTAGCTTTGCATCCTTTCTCTTTCAGCGAGCGGGACGCAGCCTAAGGGAATAGGAACAGGGAATAGAGAATAAAGGGTCAATGGGAGTGGAAGCTACTATCTAGTCTTAATCATTAAATCTAAGCAACTCTTAGAAGAAATTAGATTATAATAACTTTCTATTAGAAGTGATTAATTAACCTGAAAGGGTTAAATGTAAATATAAATTAAGTATTAATCCCTATATTTACGTGGCAATGCTAGTGAAAACGGTTAATAGGCTTATCTGCCTAAAGACCGTCGGTCATCTAATGAGATCGCTACAGACTGGGTCACTAGTGGGTAGCTGCAATGCTGCTTAATGTACAGTCGATCTCTCTCTTGAGAGAGATGGGTTCTTCGGACATCCTTCAAACTTGAGGGCTGGTAAGCTGTAAAGTTTACTCTAGAATTAGCTATATGCAGGAAAATCTTATTCTAAAAATTTATACCTCCTGGCTCTAATAAAAATTTTATATTAAATAAAATTTACCAAAGACTAAGCCGTAGGGCCCAAAAATTTTAGTTTTCTGCCGCACGGCCAATCTAAAATTTTTATAAGCCTACTAAATTAGGCTAGAGCTTAGCAATTTTTTTTAATTATTAAATTGTTTAACGCAAATTAATTAAGTCTAAAAAGTCTGATTAGTTTTTTACAAGATTAAAAATAAACAAGAAGATAATCTGCAGGGAAGTCTACAATATGACCCCTCAACGACTTCAAGCTAAGATCTGCAATAATGCAGATTATGATAAAGTCTGATCTAACTCGTGAGAGTTAGGAATTATTTGAGTCACAAGCTTCAGTAATAACTTTAATGGAAGTTTATATTTTAATTATACCAGGATTTGGTATAGTTAGTCACATTGTTTCAACATTCTCTGGTAAACCAATCTTTGGTCAACAAATAAATGGCCCTTGTATTAACATTTTTTCCCTATGTTATTATATCGCTACATACTATGTGCAGGGAGGGTGGGTTATCCTGTTTAGTACTAAAGGTAAACGATTTATACGTAATATTTACGCAACCTCTTCAAATTTTTGGGTTTTAATCGCTTTAGTTATAATCTATTCAGTACTGCCTAATCTGCAGGTAACCAACGCAAGGCACAAAGTGCATTAATTTTTAAAATCTAAGCATGTTAGTAGGAACCTCAGAGACTGTACGTATGTTTTCTTCTTGTCTTTGTTCTAATAAGGATAAAATTAAAGGGAATGACGATACTGATTTAAAAGTACGTCAATGGATTGCTGGTGTTATTGATGGAGATGGTAATTTTCATATATCTAAAAAAGGGTATGTTGAACTTTCCGTAGTTATGGAACCTCGTGATATTGCTTGTCTTTATAAAATGAAACAACGATACTTTCTGTAAAAGCTACTTCTCTTGCAAAAGCTGTACGTTTCCGATTACACCATATGGCTGGTATTCAACATGTCATTAAAGATGTCAATGGTTTAATTGAAAATCCTGTTCTCTCAATTAAAAAGGGTTTGTGAGCTCTACAATGTAGAAGTTTTGCATCCAATACCTTTAATTTATAATAGTGCTTATCTTTCAGGTTTAATTGATACAGCCAGGATTATTTTAATAAAAAATCAATGCAAGCTTTTATCACTATCTCACAAAAAGGTAGAGAATTACTAGATATTTTAGTACCAATTTATGGCGGTGTTGTAAGATCTTCAAATAAGAACGCAACTGCTTTCAAGCGCGGAGCGAGGACTGTATCTAAAAAAAGTGACGTTCTAAGCCTAATTGATAATTACTTTCATTGGAACAACTGCGTATCAGCCAAAAACAAAAAATTTGGTATGGTAAAACAGTTTTATTACTTATCTTCAATTGGTGCTCTAATTCTGTACTTGGACGTAGTTTTAATCAATTTGTAGAGAGGTGGGAAGCAACCAACAATTCAGACAATTAGAAAAAGACACAGTCCGATCTTACTTTGTTCCTTGAACATTGTATTATTGTATTTAGGAATGGTTAATTGTTAGGCCTTTCCTCCCATAAAAATGGGTTTGTAGTTTATGTATTTGATTAGTACTTAAGCTACTTTAAATAAACTTTACTATATGATGGAACGTATTAAGCTTTAAGTACTTAAAATTAGATAATAAAATTATTCGTTCGCTGAAGCGAGTAGCTAAATATCTATTAGATATTTACGCTTAGCTACCGTACTTCACATAAAGTTTAGCTTATCTAATAATAAAGTTAAAATTTTAAACAGCCATTCCCCTCTAGGCAAGCAGAGGGTTCTAAGGTTTACATAGCATCAGGTTTTAATTTAACCTCAGAGACTTTACGTAAAGCATTCTATTTATTGTTAAAGACGTTATTTTTTTCTTAGCAACTCTTTAGCAGCTAGGGCCTAGGCCTCGCTTGCGCGCTTGCGCACACACTCAAATTTAAGTCTTTGTCTATGTATAAAGAATAGAATGAAGATAAAGTCCAACTCTTAGAGAGGTTTACAAAAATTGTATAATTCAAAGTTCTGTAATATTTGAACTATTACCCTAAATAGTTCGGTTAACCAAGGTTTTATTAAAGAACCTTGCTTAAGCCCTAATTGGGTTACAGGTTTTTCTTACGCAGGGTTGTTTCACCGTCATTATTAGTAAAGTATCTGCTTTTTCCGCTAGGGTAGATGGAGAATAATTGTTAGTGCCCTTTGGGCCTTGAAATAACGCCTGCGGACTAAAGACATTTTAATATTGAATCAAATTAAAGATTATTTCGGAGTTGGATCTGTTACAAGTAGACCAGCCTGAAACCTTTGTGTGTATAGAGTAACTAAACCAGAGGATTTAATTAAAGTGATAGAGTTAAAAAAAATAATTAAAATTTACTCTTAAATTTTAATTATTTTTTTAAGACTAGCCACAGCCTACCACGCTTTTTGTCTTTGTCTTTGGTAAATTATAATCAAGTTATAATTTTTTATAGCCCCTGCTCATTTTATTTAATATCCTTTAATTAGTCATAAATACTCTGACTTCGTGCTTTGGTCCAGCTACTTAATATTATTAAGTAGCTTAGGCAAAGCTATTTATATTTATAAATAGCTGCTAAAGTTGTTGAATTAATGTCAACTAAACAACATTTAACACCAATTGGTTTTAAAACTATTCTTAGTTACTGCGAAACACAGGTTTATCCCCCTACCCTAATGTTGTTCCAGCAGATAGATTAGGAGTTAATTTACCTACAAATTACTGAATGGGTTTCAGGTTTTGTAGCAGGGGACGGTGGATTTTCTATCGGAATCCGAAAAGCCACAGGGCTAATATACTTTAGATTCCATATCGCTCAACATTCACGAGATCAACAATTAATGCAAATGTTTATTTCATTTTTTGATTGTGGTAAGTTAAGCATTAGAACAAATATAAAACGTTGTGACTATTATGTTCAGTCTTTCGATATCTTTAATTTAATCATTCCCTTAAAAATTTGGGCCCTTTATAAAAATTTTATTAGGCACATTTTGATCTATATCCTTTACGTAATATTAAAACTTTAGAAGAGCTTCAAAGAAGCAGCATTATTATACGGGTCGTAACAATACTAACAAAATTCAACAAATCATAGATTCTATGAATTCTAAACGTTAATTTTATAGTAATCTAAAGCAAGATGCCTCTTAAATAAATTAATCCTTAATTTGTTATACACATTTTTATATCCCTCTTATTAATTAGGAGTTGTTACGCAATGTTCTCAATCGGAATCTTAGGATTCTTAGTATGGAGTCTCTTTGTTTCTTTAGACTTAATTAAAGAATTGGTGGCTCTCCTCTGTTGTGAAACAGAGGTAATAAATCTCGCTATATGCTGTAATAACTTAACGATACTTGATACTATTATTTGTAAAAATTCAAGTATTTATTTTAAACCAGCAGGTTATTGTCTTAGTTACAAAATATTCTCAGAGACTATATGCGAGACAACTTGTATTCAACAAAACTTTAGTGCATTCCACGCACTATACGGGTTTTAGCAATACTATCCCGGTCAATTGGCTTTCTTGGTTTGTTGGTTTTAGTGAAGGAGATGGTGCTATTCTTAGTTATAATGGTCAACCTTTATTTGTACTAACACAAAAAGAAGAATCTGTTCTTCAAGATATTTTAAGTGTTCTTGGCTTTGGTACAGTACGTAAAACAGATAATAATGGTACTATTGTTTATCGATATGTTGTAGAAAATTTGACTGGAATTTTACTTCTAGCTACTATCTTTAATGGGAATTTAGTTATTCCTAATAGACAAGAACAGTTTGGTAAATGGCTATTTGATCTGAATCGAAAATTAGTTACACCGGGATCACGTATTTATGGTCTATGTTCTACTATTGTAATTAGTCCTTGTTTATTTAAACCTAGTTTGAAAGATGCTTGGTTATCAGGATTTACAGATGCTGAGGGGACTTTTAATGTTAACATTACTAAACGTGTAAACACGGTTACTGGTTATCGAGTTCAACTACGATACTTACTAGACCAAAAATATGCTATAGATGTGTTAACACATATTTCTACTTTAGTTGGACATGGTAAAGTAATTGTACGAAGTACTGACATGTATCGATATTATTGTGATTCATTTATAGGACTTGGTAAGGTTTGCAGTTACTTTGAATCATTTCCCTTAAAAACTAAAAAGTTTAATTCATTTAATAATTGGCTTAAAGTGTTTAAAATGGTTAAAGAACATCTGACAGCAGAGGGTTTAGAAACAATTCGATCTATTAAGAAAACTATTAATCCTAAAAACTAACAAACAAGTTGAACACGATAAACAGATTAAGGGGTGGGGGACAAGTTGAAGGTATAGTACCAACCTATTCGTAAGAATAGTTTTACTAAGTTATTTTTTTACAATAGTATACTTAGTAAAAAATTTTTGCACCATATGTTTGCTGTAGGTTTAGATGTGGATACCCTACATCTTGTGTTCACAGAACTTCATCAATTTGATTTTCTAGAACAAGAAGGTTATTATATTGGTGAATGGGAAAAAATCTTGCTATGTGCTGGAAACTCCTGTATAAGTAGTCCACTCGTATTTATGACGTTAGGAAAAATCTACTTAAAAAAGTTTAAACTACCAGGACAATCAGCAGGAAACTTTAGTCTTAGTACAAAAGCTACGGCAAGTACTAAAAATACTTATAATAGTTTTAGTAGTTTACCTAAAATTTCTGAACATGTTCCTAGGCATAATTCTAATTTAACTGATCAAGAATTTGGTTACTTTTTAGCAGGTCTAATAGAAGGAGATGGGTGGTTTGGTTTAAATGAATTACACATTATTTTTTCTGAAAGAGATGTATCTTTAGCTTATCTAATTAAAAAGCGTATAGGATATGGTAACGTTTATAAAATAAAAGATAAAAATGCTGTAAGATATATTTGTAAAAATAAAACAGGGTTATCGATTATTTTATCTCTAATTAATGGTAAATTTGTAAGTAGATTTAAATATGAACAATTAATCAAACATAATTACAATAAAAACTTTAACTTTGAAATACTACCACCATCAAATGTTATTTTATTAGATAACTATTGGTTAGCAGGTTTTACTCAAGCTGTCCGAAGGGTCGGTTGTTTTTATATTAGCATAGTAAAAAGTAAAACTCATAAAACTGGATTTAGTGTTAGATTAGAATTTTCAATTAAACAAAATGATGTTTTACCTTTAAAACTTTTATATACTAAATTAAATATGGGAAATCTTTCTCAATATAGTAGTGGTATTTGGTGTTATAAGAGTTCAGGCTATAAAACAGCAGCATTATTAATTGATTATTTTGATACATTTAATGTATTTGCAGGTAAATATGTAGATTATTTAAAATTTAGAAAAGTCTATATTATGATAACTGAAGGTAAACATTTAGAAGAAAAAGGGATACTAAAAATAAAAAGACTAAAGGATCCTCAGAGACAAGTACGCAAGAAGTTTAATAAATTTATTAATTTATTTTATTAGATTAAGATACTGTCCAAATTAAAGACAAGAGCTTACTTCACAGCTGCGACAATGGTAATTGCTGTTCCTACTGGAATTAAAATCTTTAGTTGGTTAGCAACTCTATACGGAGGTAGCTTAAGATATACTACTCCTTTATTATTCACTTTAGGATTCTTAGCTTTATTCACAATTGGTGGATTAACTGGAGTAGTTTTAGCTAATGCTTCAATGGATATTGCCCTTCATGATAGTATGATAAACAAGAAAACATTTTATGATATTTATCTTCTACAAAGTAGTATTACTAGTGTTTTAAAAAAAGAAGAAAATACTATAAATAACTATATTGAACCCTTTTTTGTCGGATTACTTGAAGGAGATGGTACAATCACTACAGATTTAGGTAAAAAAAACATAAGAATAAGAATAGTTATAGCGTTAAAAAATGAAAAAAATAATCAAATTATGTTAAATAAAATACAAGAAATCATAGGAGGAAGAGTGGTAATAGAGAGGCAAAACAAATATGTCACTTGGATTGCAAGTAATCAAAGTGATATAAATAAAGTTTTATTAGTATTATCTAGATACCCTCTACTCACAATTAGAAAACAATGTCAATTAGAATTTGCTAAAAATTGTTTACTTTATAAAGATTTTGATAATTTTATTTTAAACAGAAAAAATATGTATAAAAATAAGAAGAATATTTTAGATATTTTAAATAATGATAGTACAGAGATAAAACTGCCTTTTTATTTTAAACCTTGGCTTTCTGGCTTTATTGAAGCAGAAGGTAACTTTAATTTGGTTTTTAATGATAAAGGTTCCCTTAGAAAATCTGCCTTCAGTATAGGTCAACTTGATGAATTACATATTTTAAATATGATAAAATTTTATTTTCAAAGTGAAAATAAAATTATTACAGACAAGAAAAAAATTAATTTTAAAGGGAATACTATTGAATCCGATTATTTTAGATTAAATTTATATAACGCTTTATCTAGAAAACTTATTTTTGAACATTTTGAAAAATATCCTTTAATCGGTGAAAAAAAATTATCTTATAGTAAATTTTATGAATATCATAATCAAAAACTTAATAAATAGTTTCGATTTTCTTGTAATAATACGTGTCTTGTGTAACATTGCTTGATTATTTACTATCTTACTATAATTAATCTACTTTTTTAATTATATTTAGTAAGTAATACTTAATTCGTTATATTGATTTATATGAATTTTGAACGGTGAAATTTATAATAAAGAATTTTAAGGGCGTTCTACACCACAATTATTGTAAGCTATGCCGTGGGTTTTATTTTTATTGTAAGTATAATTATAAGATCTGTAGAGACTATACGCAATGTGTTAACTTTAAAAGTAATTGTTAAAGTTAATAAAGAGATAGTCCATGCCCTAATAAATTGATTAATATTGATTAAAATATTTTTATCATATTAAAAAGGGAATAACATCACATATTACGTGGTTGCTCAAATGGGCCTGAATAATATTATTTATTCTGCAATTGACTATATGCTGGGAACTATATCTTTAACTAATTATTTACTATTTATTCCTTATTATTCTCCGCTCCCCGTAACTCTGCTCTCTGCCTTAGCGGAGAGTATACAGGCAGGAAAGGGTGTTAATAATAATTATCTAAGAGATAATCTAGATGCAAGTGGAAGCTTTAATCTTCTATTTAATAGTGAAATTGATAATTACGTTGCTATTAATTCAAATAATACGGATATACAATCAGCAGAAAACTGTACAGGATTCTCAGAGACTATACGTCAATTATTTAATTCCGAGGACAATTTTTATCGTTGGAATGCTGGAATAATAGATGGAGCAGGAAATTTCGATATTCGAAAGAGTACTAGTCCAAATTCAAAACAAACTTTAAAATCAATTAGAATAAAGTTACATAATAGAGATATAAGAATTTTAACTCGTATTCAAAACTATTTACATTTCGGTATAATAAGATCTGATAAGCATAAACCTTATTCAATTTACACTGTTTCTAGATTTCAAGATAAGTTAAATCTAATTACAAAATTAAATGGTTTAATTAAGATTAAAACTGATGGTTAGCTTGTTCTTTATATAATATTGAGTATATTGAACCTGATTATAATATATCCCCATATGATCCTTATTTTGCTGGTTTAATTGATACTGATGGTTCTATAGTATTTAATTATACTGGTAATAGGATTGAGTGTAATTTAGAATTTAAATATAATAAATATACTTCTAAGTTAAATTTAGATAATGTTATACCTAATTATAAACCATATTTATTGTTAAGAACTCATTCTTCTAATAAAACTAGTCAAATTTATAAATCTATAGCTTTTAAATTTCAAACTGTTAAGGGTATGGTACCATTGTATGATTATTTCATGGTTAATAGATTATACTCCGATTTTAAATTTTATAGAGTGACTCAATTTAATAGATTTATAGAGATTAGGGATTTTAAAAAATCAGATTTTGAAAGTGTAGAATTTAAAATTTATTCTAATTTTTTATTGGATTGGATACAGTATAAAAATCCTTTATTATAAAATAAAGTACCTTTTGTTAAAAATCTTCGGTTTAAATAAAGAGATAGTCCAATTTTCGCATTTTCACTATGTTTTATCTATGGGAGCTGTATTTGCTTTATTCGCAGGATTCTACTTCTGGACTCCAAAAATTATAGGATTAACATATAACGAATTCTTAGGTAAAATACACTTCTGGACAATGTTTGTTGGGGTGAATTTAACTTTCTTCCCTCAGCATTTCTTAGGTTTAAGTGGTATGCCTAGAAGAATCCCAGATTACCCAGATGCTTTCGCTGGATGGAATGCAGTGTCAAGTTTTGGTTCATTAATTTCTGTAGTAGCTACAGTTCTATTTGCTTATATCATATATGATATTTTTGTAAATGGTAAAGAAGTGAATAATAACCCTTGGGCTATACCTTCTTACTTTACTTCTACAGTTCAATTTAATAATGAAGCACAAACTGCTAATACATTAGAATGGGCTTTAGCTAGTCCTATTCCTTTCCATGCCTTTAATATGTTACCTGTTCAATCTTAAACAGATACTAATTTTTTTTTTACGCTCCATCCTTAGACTAAGGCACTAGTAAGGTAGGAGACGGGAGGGTTTACACCTAATTAAACCCCCTATTATCCCGCTTTAAATTATTTTTAATAGGCACTCAGTACTAGCCAGCGCAAAGATTAATAAAATAATAATTTTTTATAATAAATTATAACAACTTACTTTCAAGATAAAGTTAAAATTGAATATATATTCAATTTTAATTATTTTTTTTTTTATAAGCCCAGCCCTAATAAAAATTTTGGGCCGTACGGCACTAAAATTTTTATAAGTAGGGCCCAAAAATTTTAGTGCCTAGGCCCAATCTAAAATTTTTATAAATCTGCCCATACCGCAACCCTCCTACCAATGTTATCATAGAGTCTAGCAAAGACGTCCTTAAAAAATTATAATTTTATTATCAATTTTTATCGGTACCGCGTACTTTATTTATCTTTAAATTCTTTTTTTGTCCTTGTCTTTGGTAAATTTTATAACTTTATTATCTTTTTTAAAGCGCTACGCTTAGGAAACTTTTCTGCCCTTTGGCCCTTGCTAGAGAGAATATACTCAACTAGCGCTACGCTATTTGCATAAAATTTTTAATAACATTTACCAGATTAGGGTTATTTTTTTTAAAAGAAGAGTAAATGTACACAAAAATTATAACGAGTATAGTTAAGTGGTATAACATCTGTCTTCCAAATAGATATCATCAGTTCGAGTCTGATTATTCGTAATTATAATTTTTACTTAAACTAAACTCGCATTAAAAACAGTTAATGTATAAGCCTAGCCATATTTCACTCCTTACTTTTTAACCCTTTTTATTACCTTCCGTAACAAGAGGAGGTACACAGAATATATATTGTATTGTACTTAAAAATAATGAATAGTTAAGGTGAAGTGTATTCTAGATAAGTTCAAATTTAATTCCAGCGCTACTGTAACCATATTATAAATTAAATTAAAAATAAAAAAAAAATTTAAAGCTAAAGTTAAAATGTAATATATATATATTATTCAGCTTTAGCTACTTTTAATCAAATGTTATAAGGCCACAAACTCTAGCATTACCTTTAAGTACTAAGTCTAGCGTTGCTATGCTTTTTGCTTTTATAAGCAAGGGTTCAAATAATTAATTATAAATTTTAACCCTAAAGGTTAAAGTATTTTGCATTTCACAATTTATAATTTTACCAGTCTTACTCTTAGCCTTTCCAATTTAATTTTATAAAGCAAAAAGATTAAAGGTTACTTAATATTCAGTCTAAAACCTTCAATCTTTAGTAGCCTAAATTTCTGAAGTCAAATTAATTAAATTATTCATTTTTGTTATTATTTAACCTAGGCTTAATAATAATTATTTTAATAATTTGTTTTTTAAGTATTGTAGTTTTTAGTGTTTTGTTAACTCTATTAACTACATAATACCAACCTTGAATCCTAGAACTAACAGTTTCCTTAATAATAATTGTGTGCCTTAGCTTGCCTAGGCTGCCTAGGCTTAGTACTTAGTAACTAAATAAAATATTTTCCTTAAAAAAATAATTTATCTTTAAATTATTTTTTTTTTAGTATAAAAATTAGACTAGTCTAATTTTTAACGCAATGCTTTACTTGCTAAGCTCTAGCCTAATTTAGTTAAGTAAGGCTGGGCTTATAAAAAAAAAATTTTTATTTGGGCCTAGGCTGCCTAGGCACTAAAATTTTTGGGCCCTACGGAGGTAATCAAGTTATAATTTTTTATAGGCTCCTTAATAATATTTGGCTTTGTACAGTTTTTAGTACCCTTCCTTTTTTATTGTTTGCATATATTTTATTTAGTATAGCAACCTTAAAAAAAAATTTTTTTATTCTTTATTTGTCTTTAGTAAAAAAAAAAGTACGCGGTAAATTATAATAAAGTTATAATTTTTTATAGTACGCGGTAAATTATATTATATTATTAAAAAATAAATACAATTTAGTTTAATTAGGTAATATTTTGAGTTGTAGTTTAATTTGGAAAAACGTCATTTTTTGGTAGTGAATAATATCAGTTCGACTCTGGTCAACTCAGTAATTAAGCGAGCCTAGGCTAATTTTTATCTTAAGATGTCTTTGTCTTTGGTAAAATTGCTAAGCTCTAGCCTAATTTAGTTAAGCCTTAAGTTATAAAAAAAAAATTTTATTTTGGGCCGTACGGCACTAAAATTTTTATTAGTAATAAAAAAAAATTTTTTATTTGGGCCTAGGCTGCCTAGGCAGAAAACTAAAATTTTTGGGCCCTACGTAGGTAATAAAGTTATCATTTTTTATAGTACTAATTTTATTAGTAATAAATTGAATAATTTCATTCATTTTTAGGCTACAAAATGGTATAAGATTATCAGCAGAAACTAAATTTTATTTATAATCTTTAGTTAGACTAAGTACTAACAAATTTTATTCTCAGTAACTCAAATAAAAGTAACAGAATATTAAATATTAAAAAAGGTATGGATATAATTATTAATTACAATTTTATTTTAATACTGTTTTATTAATCGCCATTAAGTATATTCCTAATAAAATTATGCTATCCTAGGCTACACTAACAAAATGTTATCTAGTATAACCTAAGGCGTACTTAGATTGCAAATATAAAAATTGTAAGGTATAATAATATTATATTAAAATATCTAAGAGACAGAACTCGATAGGTTGAGTGTCTCCCTTTTAAGGAGAAGGTCTTGGTTCGACCCCAGGTGTTTCTAGGTTAATAATAAAACAAATAAAGGAAACTTAAAAAAATAAAAAAAAAATTTTTTTAAAGGCAGAAAATATAAAATTTAGTTTTCCAAATAAAAATTTTTTTGGGGAGCTGGAAATACCTGTCTTACTGTGTTTGTAAACGCATTCGTAGCTCAAGATTAATAGCGTAGAATGTGTTTATCTAGCTAATTGTTGTAAATTCCAGCTCCTCATACTAAAATAAGTTGGTTGTGTATTACCGTGTGTTTGTGTTTCTTAGCTCGTTGTGAGATGTTTAGGTGTCTTTAAAAAATTATTTATTAGCCTTAATAAAAATTTTAGTTTTCTGCCTTGCCTTTATAAAAATTTTATTTAATATAAAATTTTTATTATTGCCGTACGGCCAGGCAAGGCCAGGCCCAAATAAAATTTTTATAAGCCTACTAAATTAGTTAGCAATTTTGTATAGTACTTTAAATGAAAGTAAAATGGTCTTCTTCTTCTTCTAAATTTTTACTGCAATTTTACAAATTTTCGATTTATTTCACTTTTTTCTTTTTAAGAACTGCAAGGCACAAAGTGCGCACAAAGTGCATTAATTATTTTTAATTTTGTTAGCCCTAATAACAAATAATAAGTTGTATTAATAAATTATAACAACTTACTAGTAGCAAGATAAAGTGTCTAAATAAAATTTACCGCTAAAATTTTTATTAATTTATCATACCTTAATAAACCTTATAAATTAAAGTAGCTTGTATTTTTTCTTTCTATTGCAATAAAGTAAACGGCTAAAGCTAGCTTGCCTAGGCAGCCTAGGCATAGTACTTATTAGGCTTAAAAAATAATTATTTTTCAGCAGTAGCTTTAGCCTCAGCACTAGGCTTTTTTGTTTTTTGTTTTTTGTTTTTTGTTTTTTGTTTTTTGTTTTTTGTTTTTATTTTAATTACTTTGCAA
>MJGA01000054.1:0-113190 GCA_001910725.1 Phanerodontia chrysosporium
TCAAGACGGTCGCGTCTACTTCCAACCCTGATGGTGATGCGTATTGCCACACCTCGGCACACCAAAATTTTATTTGCCTTGGGTACACCCCTACCACGCGTGTCCTTGTCTATGTACATACTCGGTGGCGGGCGGCCAGTCCACGCCTGCGGCTCTCGGCGGTTAGCCATGACAACGTCCTGTGTGTCACCATGGGTGTCGGCAGGAGGGACCTGTCCTTCCTCAATGTCTATAACGACTCGAAGACGTTTGCGGCGGTACATCACCTTCTGGACTGGGTGGAGCTGTTGCCACCCATCTCCTTCATGGCGGGGGACTTCAACTTGCGCGACCTGCAATGGGATCCGGGTCAGCAACGAGTAGGGGCCACTTCGAGACATCTCGCGGAGCGAGAGCAGCTGCAGGAGCTTGCCCAGGAGCAGCTGGGGCTAGCCCTTGTTAATGACCCTGATGGGCCGCCCACCTGGCTCACCAAGAAGGCCTCTGAGAGTGATGGCGTTCTGGACCTTGTGTGGGTGGACCCGCGGCTCGGTGCACTGGCGGGGCTGCAGGTCGATGACCTTGCCCGGGAAGCGAGCGATCACGCCGTCTTACGGTGGGAACTGCCGTGCGATAGTGAGCCGGTGCTCACTCCGAACGTCAAACGCAGCTCGGAGGAAGGGCTCGCCTATGTGTAGCGGTGCCGGGCACTGTTTAACGCCCTGCCCCACGACTATGCCACCCGGGAGCACGTCGAGCATGCAGGGGCGTGGCTGGAGTGAAAACTTGAGGAGGCGTGGGCAGAGTTCGCTACGGTGCCCAACGTGACGCGGCGGTCCAAGTTCTGGTGGAGCGCTGAGTGCAGTGCCCTCGTGAAGGAAGTGCGGGAGCTGCGTGCTCACCAGAAGGACCTGCTACGGCAGCAGAAGTTGTGGCAGGCGCGCGTTTCCGGGCAGGGCCTGCCTTCGATGCTAGCTGGTGTGCTGAGGTGGTCCGCCTCACGCGCGAGGCGGCCGCAGTCATGCTGCGGATCGACAGGGTGACGCGGCGCATGAAGGGCGCGGTGCGTCGTGCGAAGCATGCGCACTTTGACGGTCTGATTGCTAAGGTCCACCCGTCTCGGGTCTGGGACCTGGTGGAATGGACGAAGCCGCAGCGGCTCATCAGCACCACTGGGCTGGTGGACGCCACCGGTGCGCCTGTGGATGCGCCCGATCGATTGGCGGGGGTCTTTCAGGAGCAATTCACCCTGGCGGCGGCGCGGGCTGTTGACCCCACCATCCTGGATGAAATGCCGCAGCATGCTGAGTGGTCCTTCCCACCGTTCGCAGGGGCGGAGCTGCGCGAAGTGCTGCGCGATACGAGCAACTTCTCGGCAGCAGGCCCTGACAATGTGAGCTGGTTTTGGCTCAAGCGCATTGTCAAAGACCAGTCGGGGTGCACCTGCGGGGAGGTGTCAGCGGGCCACGATCATTATGACACGGAGACAGGGGCTCTTGCCTTCTACAATGCGTGCATTGCACACGGGGTGCACCCGACTCTGTTCAAGCGGTCCCGGACCGTGGTCATTCCTAAGCCTGGGAAGCCGGATTACACGCGGGCGAAGGCTTACCGGCCTATTGTCCTGCTCAACTGCTTCAGGAAGCTGTTGAAAAAGGTGATTGCACGCCGGATGCAATTCGACGTGCAGCGGTTCGGGATCATGCACCTGTGTCAGTTTGGGGGTGCCCTGCAGCACAGCACGCAGGATGCGGGCGTGCACCTGGTTCACAACATCCAGCAGGCGTGGAAGCAGGGCGTGGATTCCACGGCTCTCCTGCTGGATGTGTCGCAGTTTTTTCCCTCCATGAACCACGAGCTGATGGTGGCCGTACTGCGGCGGCAGGGCTTCCATGATAGCCTCTGCTCATACTTTGAGGATTACCTTGTTGGTCGCCAGACCATGTTCGTGTTCAACGGTCACCAGTCGGATCCGACGGACTTCTCTACTGGGGTGGGACAGGGGTCGGCACTGTCTCCGATCCTCACGGGGCTGTATGTGGCACCGGTTCTGCATATCGTTGCCCCCCTAGGCTCCACCCTGGAGGGAAACGCCTCCATTGCCTTTTATGTGGATGACGGGCTCATCCATGTGGCAGGCAAGCTGGCCCCGCGTCATGACCGGTATGATGGTCTCATCTATAATAACTGGGTGGTGAGCGATCTGTTCCAGCGCATCGTTACGAACCTGGGTTGACTGGGCCTGGGTGTTGAGCTCGACAAGCTTGAGCTCATGCACTTCCGACGCGCGAGGGAGGCGGAGTGGAGCCCACACGAGCCGCTCGGTCCGAAGCTGACGGTCCATGTGGATGGCCGCCGGCATGTGGTTGCCCCCAAGGCTGTCATGCGTTACTTGGGGTTCTACCTTGACCCCAAGCTGTCGTTCCGGGAGCATGTCTGCTACTACGCCACCAAGGCGTCGAGCACTGTTAGTGCACTGCAGATGCTGGGCAACTTGAATCGGGGCCTTGCATCGAAGGATAAGAGGCAGCTGTACATCTCCAATGTCCTGCCCATTCTCACGTACGGGGCGCAGCTGTGGTGGCACCCGCTGTGAAAGGGCAAGAAGTGGGTACGGGCTGCGCTGCAGCGTGCGCAGAACCGGGCGGCGCGTTGGATTACAGGCGCGTTCCGCACGACGCCAACGGGTGCTCTCGAGATGGCAGCCGGGTTGCTCCCACTGAGGCACCAGATTGATCGCCTCATGAAGAAGGCTTGCCTGCACGTAGCGACGCTGCATGGCGGCCACCCTACGAGGGCTCAGCTTCTTCACCCTTCCTGGCACACGGGTCCTGCCATGTTCGTGCCTCCGATGCCGCTGAGTGGGTTTAAGAACCGGGATGGGGTCACTCCACTGTCGCATGTTGACGTCCTTGGGCGTGCGTGCACCGAGTCCTTCAATGTTCTCGATGAGGAGTGTCGACCGGGGAACCGGGTCAAGGATGCGTTCGGCGACCAGGTCGTCGTGCATGACCGGGTTATTGACGGGGAGGCTGCCCCCACTAAGGCGCAGACGGAGGCCCTGGAATAGTAGATTGCAGCCCGGCTCAAGCCGCTCATCGCGCGTGTCGAGCAGGACCCGACGTGTGCGATGGTCTTCACGGACGGCTCCCAGCGGAAGGGTGACGGGGTCCCGAGTGGTCTCTCCGCGGGGGCGGCGTGGCTTGTTAAATGTCAGGGTACGGTGTGGCGCGGTCGCTTTGGTTGCGGCAAGGCCACGCCGTACGATGCGGAAATGGCGGCGTTGGCAAGGGGGCTGTGTGTGGCTGTTGATGGCCTCCCGGAGGGGGTGCTCGACATCCACGTCTTCGTGGACAACCGCGCCGCGCTCACATCGGTCCTGGCAGCTGGAGTCGGGCCGTCGCAGATGCTGTCTGTGGCGGCCTGCAAGTCTGTTCGGCCGTGGCTTGCGGGCTCCCCCGACCGACGCATCCACTTGTGGTGGTGCCCCGGACACCGCGGGGTGTACTGGAATACTGTGGTGGATCGTGCTGCTGGGGAGGGGGCATTGGAGCCCTCAGAGGAGGTCTTCTTCGCGTACGCGAGGCAGTGCATTAGTGCTGCAGCGTCTTCAGCGTGGGTGCAGGACATGCAGTCCCCGACGTACCGGGGTCGCAGCTCTTTGGTGCAGCCAGCGGACTTCGGACGGTGCAAGTCTTCTGCAGCCAACTGGTTCCTGCGGACTGCGGGGCATAGCGCCCCGTACATGGCCCGGTTGGTGCGCTTTGTGAGCGGCCACTTCCCACATGGCGCGTTCCGGGAACGGTTCGGCTTCGAGGGAAACCGCAGGTGCTGGTGCGGGGCTGCCGATGTTGAAACGCGGGACCACATCTGGTTCGATTGTGATCTCTGGATCAAGCGGCACAAGCCGCCAGACGAGGAAATTGAGAGGCAGAGGGCTAGAGAGCGTTCTGTCCCGGGGGCTCTCGACCTCTTCTCTCCAGTGCCGGAGGGCGTGGACTCGCTTGAGCACCTGTTGCAGGAGTGGCGCGCCACGCCCGTTGAGCTAGACGATGTAGCTGAGTTCCTCCAACTGAACCCAATTGTGGGGACCTTCGTGTGGATCGAACTCGTCGATAGGGCACTCGCTGACCTGGATGCGGGGGATGACCGGTCTTACCATGTCCTGCGAGCTGAGCTACACACTGTGAGGCGGTGGTCTGCGTACGAGAAGTGGGTCCGGGCGCACCCTGGGGTCTCGCTGTCTGTGTTCACGGAACGGTATGCCGTGCGCGCTGTCCAGGCTCTGGACTGCCTGTTTGAACTGGATGACGCAATGCGTGCTGCGTTACTGGTAGAGTATGGCGTACCGGCGGGCAAAGCGCGCGGCGGCTCTTTGCGCGACTTGGAAACGGGCGGTGGTGGTGAGTGATGGCTTCACCCCGGCGCTTGGGGCGTGGCTTTTCCGGCCCCTCCTTTGTCTCTCTTCTTTTGTGTCCTCTTCTCTCTCCCCCACTCTTCTCTCCCCTGATGGTTTCGTGTCGTGGTAGGTACGGTACAGTGCACATGTATTTCTTAGTACGCACTCTAACTACGTAGATTTAAAAAAAAAAAAAAACAAAAAGACGTGTTCCCAAGGTCCTGAAGGGACATTGTGGGGCTGTAGGGTGGCTTTCGGGTGCGGGGCGGACTTGTACCATTGGCATTAATCGCAGCCAAGCACGTAGCGGCTAACGTCAGCGGAGATGCGCGGCCACCAATAGTACCAAGAGACCAGTTCGAGGGTGGTGTGCTTTCCGGGGTGTCCGGCAGTCAGCATGTCGTGGCAAGACTTGATGACGTCGTTGCGCATCGGTCCAGATCTCAAAAGGCTCCGGGAGGCCTTCGAGGAACTGGCGCCAGTCCTTGAGAGCTTCGATGATTACAAGCATCTCGCAATCCCAGATCTCGTAGTTCCGCTCGGCGGGGCTCATGGTCTGTGAGCGATACGCGATTGGATGCCAGAGACCATCTTCAGGGTTGCGTTGCACTATCACTCCACCGGTGGCGTAGCCAGAAGCATCGGTCTCAACACGAGTTGTCCGATCAATACTCCACATGGCGAGCACCGGCTGAGTCATGAAGGCACGCTTGAGTGTCTCCAAGGCTTCTGCCTGCGCAGGACCCCAATTAAACGGAGTGTCCTTCTTTGTCAGATCGTGCAGCGGGCGGCAGATCTTTGAGAAGTCCTTGATGAAGTGGCGATAGAAGTTGGCGAACCCGACAAAGCCTCGTACGTCTTTGAGGTTCTTCGGGGTCGGCCACTCAGCTACAGCCTTAACCTTGCCGGGGTCCATGCCGACTTGTCCTTCGCTGATGAGGAGCCCGAGGTACTCGATCTCTGAGCACTCGAACTTGCACTTTTCGGGCCAAAGGTACAGATCGTACTTGGTGAGGCATGCCAGGACCTCGTGGATGATCTTCCAATGCGAAGCGAGATTGTTTGACCAGATGAGGATGTCGTCGAGGTAGACTGCGACCTTGCTTTCGGCGATGAGGTCAGCGAAGATGTGGTTCATAAGGGCCTGGAACGTGGCGGGGCTCTTGCACAGACCGAAGTACATGACTCGGGGCTCGAAGAAACCGCGGTTGGTGACGAAGGCGGTTTTCCACTCGTCACCTTCCTTAATCCGGACGTTGTTGTAGCCCCAACGGACGTCGAACTTGGTGAAGATCTTAGTGCCCTGGAGCTTCCTGATGATATCAGAGGCGAGCGGAAGGGGATAGCGATTCTTCACAGTGATGTCATTGAGCTTGCGATAGTTCTGAATGAACTGAAGCTTGCCGTCCTTTTTCTTGATGAAGAAGGCAGGGGAAGCGATCAAAAACTTGCTGGGGACGATGTAGCCCTTGGCGAGTGCATCGTCAATGAACCGTTGTAGTTCTTTATTCTTGATTGGGGACATGGGATAAACCTTTGATTTGATCGATGCTGGGGCGTCCGGAACGAGATCTATCATGTGGTCCCAGGGCTGATGCTTCTGGAGACGGTGCAATTCTTCTTCGGAGAACACCTTCTTGTGTCGGTGGTACTTCTTGGGGACCAGCTCCTCAAACGTCTTAGCGTACTCCTCACGATTTGCTTCAACGGCGATCGCTTGCGAGTAAGTGTAGCTAGTGATGCGCCCCCGCGCCGCTGCATCCGCTGACGCATCTGAACTCGTGTCTCCCGCACTTCGCATCGTCAGCCGATAAAGCCGAAGCTGAAACAGTCACACCATGTGCTCGCCCGAGTCCTCCTGAACGTGTCGCAACCAACACGTCAGCGCCCCAAGTCACGAACCTGATGCCGAACCTCTGCCGAGCACCTTGCCACATGGGTCCCACGCCGCGTCCGAGCAGCACCTGCTCGGCCCAAGTATTTGCCTGCGCACCAGACCTCGCTGCCCGTTGCGACCCTCCCGCAGTCCTCGCGGTACCATTGCCGACGCCTCGCAGGTTTCGTTAAGCAGTTTCACCATTGTCGGAGGGTGTAGGAACATGGTCCTGTACAGTTCTAACATAGGGTGGCTGAGTAGAGTAGTATAAAATACCTTTCATGTCGTAGGTAGCATCGAACAAGTGCCCCCTCTCACCATAAGCCTTACACGTGTATCTGCGAACTTTGTCCAGCGACTCCTCTGCGCCTCGCGACCTCGCCTGCAAACTCGTCCCTACGACCCTTGACTTCACCTGAGCACCCGGGCTGAGCAAGTGACCTCGCGAGCCTCGGCCTCTGTCACAGTTTTCAACTTCCCTACGGTTTTATTCTCGTAAGCGCCCAGTAGGCGCTAGGGGTTAGGGTTATGGACTAGGGTTAGGACAGGTACGCGTCAGAACGCGGTCACGTGTTGGTCACGTGCTGGGAATGGACTCAGAGTCATGTGAGGATCTTATCTTTATCCTATCTATGATGTAGACGCTCTGGTACAAGGGTATAGTAGGTAGCCGGACCCAGGGTCCGGATAGTGTATTCTAGAATAGCGTAGAAGGTTCCGGATACATCCGGTACTCAGCTTTAGACTTCGCCGAGCCCGGAGTGTCTTGGCAAGTATCGCACCATCATCACGCCATCGTGCATGTGATGGGCAGTATCAGGGGTCTCAGGTAGTACCAGGGGTCTTCCCCTTCATGTATATATACCGGGCTCTGCTGGGCTTAAGTCCCCAGCATCATCTACCTCGTCTTTCACTCACTTCACTCGCACACTCGCAGTCAAGTCCAACCCCACTCAAGCTACTAAGGTAAGTAGCGGGGTTTACTTTGACATTTAGATGATGCTATACTCCTTCGCGTCGACATCGGCCTTAAGGGCTTGATTGTCGTGCGCAGCGTGCTCGACGTCATTGCCGGCGACGTCGGCACCTTTTACCACTTATAATCTTGCGTTCGCAGGTTCGCTTCTTCAATGCGCGGTTACCACCTGTAATAGGGGTAGTTCTTCATTCGTGGGGCTGGCGGCTGAGGTCCACCTGTAAAAGGGGGCTGTACGCCGTCGGCCATGGGGTCGCATGGGCATTACTCGACGAATTATCGCGAGTGATGTTTGTGTAGGCGGGTTCGAAGCGCACATCGACCTGTAATAGGCGATGCTGTGCTCGGCCTGTCTGGAGACCTAAACGACTTGGGATCTGGGGGATATGTTGGGCCACCTGACAAGGGGCTTGACACGTTGAGACCCACCGTTGGACACGTGGCGCCAGGAGTGCGACCACGTGGGTGGGCTGTGCAATACAGCATGGGAATCTTCTTGCCGATCCACAGGCGTAAGTGGCCACGCGACGCGTGGGGTGTTGAGTCCACCGCAAGGTGAGCGCATCCCCGGTACTGGGTGATAAGTGGTAAGACGCTAGCATCCAGGAAGTCCGTGGAGATCGTAGCCGTAAGGCACGACAAACCATTTGCAGCGGGTGTGGAAACCTGACTGAGATCTGAAACTCCCCCATCGCGCATGTGCAGAGAGATAATGGCATGCCGTAAACGACTCTACCCACGAATGCACGCGCATCAAGATTCGAACCGCAGCAAGAGAGGACTGGTAACCCTCATTTTCTGAACACTTTTTCTTTCCATAAGCCGTACCTGTAAAAGAACGCTGGTTAATTATGTTATCACACAGATGAAGTTCTACAACAAGATCATCATTGCCCGCAACGCCGCCGCCCCCTACCCCTCCCTCGCTGAACGCATCTCGCTTCGCAAGGAGACCCAGGAAAAGGTCTACGAGGAGGTCAAGGAGAAGCTGGCAGAGATCGAGCGCCCCAAACAGCGCGAGAAGTATCTCCTCCAGCGCGAGCGTAACCGTCGCACTATCACCTGCCCCGTCCTGAAGGCCGAGCAGGATCGCATCAATGAGGAGTTCGAGGAACGCCTCTGGGCGCTCGAACAGGCCTCCAGGCTCATCATGGAGATGAAGGCGCGCAAGCGTCTCGAGGACCGGATTTCGAATCCGGCTCCCTCACTCCTGAGTCGCCTGGGCCCCCCTCAGCATCTGTCTCAAGAAGAGGTCGAGGAGACATGCGGGAACAACGGCGACATGCAAGGCAAGGTCCCGAAAGAAGCAGGTCGTATACAGAAGTCGCACATCATCGATCGAACAAAAGAGATGATGAACTTGTTCAACGCGGTAAACCTTCGTTTGGTACTGCTCAGCGACCACCTCGTTGACATCGACAAGGTCGACAAGGAGCTAGGCGACGAGGTCTCGAAGTTGCTCGTCGAGTTTGAAGACTTATACGACCACTTCGACGAGAATAAGGGGAGAAAGAAGTTGAAGGGAAAGCATTACAGGTGGATTACGAGGGATTTAAAGAAAATAAAATATGTATCCTTCGAAAATTTTAGTACTCGATATGTAGAGATCGCAAGGGAGCTCGTTGCTCTCAATATCTCATTCAAATACTAAATCCACCTGTAACCCGATGTAATAAAAACTCCACCTGACACTGAACTTCTGTGTGATACATAAGAGTTTTCCTTACTTTCCAACTGTAAAAGTGGAAAGAATTTGTACTAACATACCTTTTGACTAAGAAATAATGGCTGACGCTGATCAAATCGCTGCCATCAACTGGACCGACATCAACTTGTCCTCGGACAATATCCAACTCTCTCACGAGACCACGGTTCAAGCCATCTCCTCGGTCGCAGCACCAGAGGAAATATCGCAGAACCGAAGGATCTTCATCCAAGAATCAATCTATGTGGGGGTCGTTGAAGCCTCCCGTCAGAACGAGGCCCACGTGAGGCACCTATTCAATGGGTTCCTCAACATTTTTAACGAGGCTATGACATCGATTCTGGAGAGGGTGGACGAAGTCCGCCATGAGCTGGTCGAAACCCAGAAAATCACCTATGTCCAGGAAGCCTCGCTGGAAGGCGTCAGGGGGCTCGCAGAAAATGCGATCAAACAGTTGAACGCTCTCCCAGCCAGTATCGGTTCAGGAGGTGGTGCACCTGCTCGCCCCAAGTTCGCCCAACCACCGCTCTTCTCAGGCGAGAAGAATACAATGAAGTTTGAGGAATGGAAAAACCTGGTCGAACTTTGGAACAGCACCCAGGGCATCACGACGGACAGACAGCGCATCGTCAATGCGTTGTCCCTGTTGCGTGAACCGGCCCTGAAGCTGATGCAACCACTGTTGGACAAGAACGCCAGGGGCGAGGACATGGGCTCGGTCGACAGCTTCTGGGCTAGTCTCCAGACGGTATACGGTCAAAAGGATGTTACGCACACGGCAACGAAGGACCTCGAGAAGCTACTCAACGACAAGTCGGCTCTCCAGAAGGACATCATCGACTACTCAGTTCGCTTCAAGGTACTCCTCGACAACAGCAGCAAGCCGTTCACGGATGCGCATATGATTAACAAGCTGTACGACAACGTCGAGGAGAAGCTGGGCATCTTCATGCTGGGTCGCGGTCGCTCGGGTTGGCCTACAACCGCGTCGGAATTTATGACGTATCTCGTTGAGGCATACAAGGAACTCTACCCCGACCGCGCAGCGATGCACATCTTCAGCAAGGGAAACTCGCACGGCTCGGGTTCTACACCGGACCCGAATGCTATGGTCTCAGCGCTGCTCAGATGGGCAAGGGCAAAGGCAAGGGGAAACAACAGGCGAATTCACAAGAAGCCAAGAAGGTTTCAACTCCCTGCACCATTTGCACCGAGCTGAAGAAGTTCGCGCGTGCTAAAACGCACGTCACTTCGGACTGCTTCTCGCTCAAGGACCAGAAGCCGCAACAATCCTCTGGTAACAACAACAACGGCAAGGCCTCCTCCTCGAGCGGGGGAGTAACAATCAAGGAAAAGGCAAGAACGCAGCGGCAATCGCCGCCAAGAAAAACTCCTTCGATCAAGCGAAGGCCAGGATGGCCGAATTGGAGAAGGAGATCGCGGGACTCGAGGCCGACGACGAAGTTGTCATCAATGCGGCCCATATCCACGAATGGACGGAGGAGAACGAGAAGGAGTTGAAACAGACTCCCCCCCAGGAACCCGTTGATGAGCGGGAAGCTAGGCGTGCACGTATGAGGGCCCGAGCTGCTAAATACGCGAAATCGTCTGACCGGAAAGTGGATTTTCTCAATAACCTGTAGTGGATCCCTGCGTCCTACAGGTTAATAACGCTGATCATGTAACCACGGCCGAGTCTACACTGGATGTAGATAGAGTAATTGATATCGATGTATTGAACGTCTCGCGTAATAAATCATTATCGTTCAAACTTCCTATTACTCTGTGGGTATATGGTAAAAAAGCGCAGGCAGAAGCCCTGGTTGATTTAGGCGCCACGACAAGTTTCATCAATCATAGCTTCGTTGAAAAGAACAATCTGGTAACTATTAAGTTGGCAAATCCGTATGAAGTAAAAAATGCGGATGGAACGATCAATAAAGCAGGACGAATCACTCACGCCCTGCGAGCCTACTTGGAAATTGGAACGCACAAACATACCCAGTACTTGCTCGTGACGGATTTGCACGACAAAGACATGTATATAGGGTACAAGTTCCTACACCGGCATAACCCAGAAATCGACTGGGCAAAAGGCAATTGGGAGTTCACCAGATGTCCTGAATCATGCAAAGTCTCCAGCATGGCACAGAAAGTCCAAGCCCTCGACATCGAAATCGGCAATGACGAGGAGCTGGCAGAGCTCGAACCAGAGCAACCTTGGAAATCCTCACTGGACGATATTGGAGAAGAGGATATTCCCCACCACATCAACTGGGTTGATTTCAGTAACCCAGAGGAACGAACGCAAGCCGAGGCTGTCGCTGACATCCTGGAAAAGGATGACGACGATACAGTTGACACCTCGCAATGGAAATCACAGGTACCGAGTTGGGTCCACAAATTCGAAAGCGTATTCAGTAAGACCAAGTCTGAACGCATGCCCACCCACAAACCATGGGATCATGCTATCGAATTTGAGAAAGGAGCTAAGTTGCCCCCAATCGGAAAGGTGTACCTGTCACGGGTGTGACGGTGCTGCCCTATTTTTCGCCGATTTCTGGCTATTTTCCTCGATTAATCCAACGGGCGAGCAGCCCTCGCGCCGTCTGGAGTCCTAGCCGCCCACACTCAGCGCCTGGCCACTCAGTGCCAGCGCCCTGACGGCGCATCACCCCTAGACGCCAGCGCATCCCGCTGCGCGCTCAGACACTGCCCGGATCACCGGTCTGCCCTGCAACCGGTTCCCCGGATCGCCGAGGAGGCACTGTCATTCCTGATGACTCCCCTCGCCGAGACACGCCGAGCCGATCAGCCTGATGACACAGCCTCGGCCCGCCACAGCCCCGAACACTGCCAGCTGACACAGCCTCGTGACATAGCCCCCGCACAGCCTCGCCGCGCAGCCCGCGTCGCAGCCTCGCTGGCTATGCTGAGCACTGCCCATCAGCTTAGGTAATCGTACAGCCTGCCCTAAAGACTCTGTAGTATATAAGGGTAGCACTCCTCGCTCCTGTCCGTCATCTCGACCTCTTGGTCAATACGGACAGGTAAGCCGTCGTATGTATTAGTTACTATTTCAATGTTAACTTGGTCAATACGGACAGCTGAACAAGTGTGTTCGTCGCCGCGTGACTCGCTCCGCCGCGCCTCGTCGTCGACCTCCCCATCTGTCCTCCCTTGTGAAGCGTTGAGCCTTCGCTCCGCGACAGTACCCACTAGACCAGAGACAACACTCGTCTTTCGACGAGTGGATTTGTGAGGAACGCCGAAAAGGCTACATTGAAGAGTCGAAGTCACCCATCGCTGCATCATTCTTTTTCGTAAAGAAAGCCGATGGCAGTTTGCGACCTTGCATGGATTACCGCCCCTTGAACGGAATTACAAAGAAGAACCGTTATCCTATCCCTCGCATTGCCGATTTAATCGACGCACTATCTCAGGCGTCGATATTCACAAAAATCGACCTTCGATGGGGATATAACAATGTCCGCATCAAAGAAGGTGACGAGTGGAAAACGGCTTTCGTAACCAAGGACGGTTTATTCCAGGCCAAAGTTATGTACTTTGGATTTGCAAACGCACTGGCAACATTCCAGAATATGATGAACAACATTTTCGAAGACCTTATCCGTCAAGAAAAGGTTATGGTCTACCTCAACGATATCCTCATCTTCGGCAACGACTGCAAGGAACATCGAAAGATCGTACACGAAGTGTTGCAGCGACTGGAAGACAATGACCTCTTCGCAAAGGCAGAAAAGTGTCTATTCGAGAAGGACAAGCTCGCCTATCTCGGCATGATTATATCCAAAAATCATGTGGAAATGGACCCTGCTAAAGTCACAGGCGTAACAGAGTGGCCCGTACCGACCAAGGTCAAGCACGTTCAAGCATTCCTTGGATTCGCGAATTTCTATTGCAGGTTTATTAAAGACTTTGCAAAGATCACGAAGCCACTCACAGTACTCACCAAGAAGGATCAACCATGGGAATGGGGTTCTGAACAGCAGAAGGCGTTTGACGACCTGAAGAAGGCGTTCACTTCTGCACCAATTCTACGAATTCCGGACGACGTTAATCCGTTCAGGCTCTCTACCGACGTGAGTGACTTCGCGATCGGCTCGGTTTTGTCACAACTCGACCCAAACGATAAGCTTTACCATCCGGTAGCCTTCCACTCCAAATCGCTCAATGTTCACGAAAGGAACTATGAGATATACGACAAGGAAATGTTGGCCATAATCCGCGGGTTAGAAGAGTATAGGCACTATCTAGAGGGACATCCGGAGAAATTCGAGATATGGTCAGACCACCAAAACCTGACTTATTTCAAGCAGGCCCAGAAATTGTCTCGCTGTCAAGCTCGTTGGGCATTATACCTAACAAGATTCCATTTCACACTACACCACAAGCCGGGTAAAACAATGGAGGCTGAAGACCCTCTGTCCAGGAGACCAGATCATGAAGAGGGGGTAGAACTCGATAATCGCGACCACATTCTTCTGAAGCCAGAATTTTTCGCCAATCTGCTCGAAGTCTGCGCGATCGACGCCTCCCATGACGCTCCAGTAAACTACGATTTACTGCTCCAAGAGGTCACTAGGTCAGTGTAGGCCGTGAGTCGGCGAGTACGATTTCTTCATGCTTGAGTACTAAAATAAATAGTATATTTGAAATACAGTGGCTTTTATAAAGAATGTAATAGAATTAGCACTGAAATTTTTTGCGGTGCTGTTTGTTGCACTGAGCAGAATGGGTGATGTATATTCAAAGGATTAAATTGGTTACTTGTTTTGCAGAGTCATATTTGCCATAGTAAGCCTTTCATTAATTACAATTTTGGATATGCACACTTTATATTATATATGAATATTACATGCATTTAATTAATGTTATACATATATCTACAGATATTCAGGGGCTGATGCATGCCAAGAGGCCTAGTTTCATTGTGTTATTTTTAGCAATCACTATAAATGCTCACTTCTTTCTTGACATTCAATATGAAAAGTCAAATGCCTCAACTCTTGATCCTGACCCTAGCTCTGTACTCTTTAATTGTAGTATATAATCTTTCATCGACTTTAAATTGCTTGTATCCATCGTGCATCACACTATAGCAAACTAATTGCTCAGTTTACCAGGATTTATAAAGAATAACAGAACAAATATTGCATAAAAGACTACAAGCCTGCTATATTGTTTAGTCAAGTTCTATTGAGCATTCAGGTATATGATATCTTCTTTGATCCAGATTTGTATATGAGTTCTGCCTTGATTTACCAGCACTTTGGCCAAAACATTTTTTTTCTATAATAATCTTCACTTTCACTTCATTTTCAGATGTGCACCTATTTTAGGCTCATTTGCATGAAACAAAATGCATCTGACATTTACTAACCTTGTCCGTAAAGTATGTATATATATTAGAGCCACATGAGACCTTGTATAAGAACAAAAACTCAGTTACTTTTGAAAGAGAATATATGACATTATAAACTTTAATCCTTGAGATAAAGTCTTATAAAACCAGTGCATTATCTCTATGCCATACAGGCATCTAGCACATGTCCCAGTTGGAAGTATCATAAAAATGCGCTGCTCTAGCACCTATATACCAAACCAACCAGCAATACTTACTGGCAAAGGTTTACTTGGATTACAAAGGGTGTAGCCAAGCTTGAAGACGAAGTATAGAGACTAGAGAGGTGAGATGCAATGAGATTGAAGCTGGGGAGACATCCCAGCCCTCAGAATTTATATACATGTGCACCAGGTCCCCGGGGACCGGTGTTCAGGGTTCTAGCTATCTAATATCTACTATGCTATTGGCTAGTGCCCTATAGACATTTCTACATTCTCCTACACGTTCCTAAATGTTCCTACAATGTCCCAGAAACCTCCAGAACGTTCCAGCACTGTCCAGACCTGTTCAGAGACCTCCAGAACTTTCCAGTCCATTCTGGAGTGTCTCGGCGCTTTCAGACCCTTGTCTACTTCTAGACCTTCGACTATGTGACTCTGGAACACTGCACGTGTGCGCCTCACGTGACTGCCATATCATGTGACCAGCTCCGAGCCTAGGGCTATCACTCCAGTGCTTCTGCATGTTACAGTTCGGAGTAATCGCTTCTGTCACCTGCTGCCCCTAACCCTAAGGGTTGAGATGCAAAACTGTGACACCCACCCATCTGGCTCTCAGCCTTCCCTAGCAGAGTCTCACCCCAGATGCACCATCAAGCCTCCTAGTGAATGGTGGAAGGTCAAGCCAGCTTCGTCTGGCCAATCTGCCCAGCCTGCTCAATCAGAGCCCACTGCTGAGAAACCTCGTTAATAGAATGATGTTCCACTATCAGACACCTCCACAAACGAGCTTTGTCTTAAGACTGAGGCTGCAGGGGATACTTGGCCGAATAGCTGGAGTGCTGTGATGAAGCAATCTGATGCAGAGGAATGGAAGAAGGCAGCCCACGCTGTGATTGAGGTCCTATTTGCCAATGAGATTTGGGAGCCCTGTGCTCTTTCTCCAGGCAAGGGGGCCATCACTAATCGCTAGGTCTTTGTGCAGAAATTCTTTCCTGACGGTAAGCTGAAACACTACAAGGCCCATCTTGTAGTCAAAGGCTATGCTCAATGACCTGGCTTCGACTATGTGGAGACTTTTACCCCTACAGCATGCATGGCCTCCATTCAGATTGTCCTTGCACTGTCCACACTCGAGGACCTGGACTTGCACTCTATTGACATCTCAAACACCTACACTAATGGCATACTAAAAGAGGAGGTCTACATGCAGCAACCTGAGGACTTCCACTTTGGCCAACCTGGCAATATCCTGCAACTCAGAAAAGCACTGTACAGTCTCAAACAAGCTGGACATGTCTGGAACAAGACTCTACACGCTACACTGCACGATCTAGGTTTTACCTGGTTCAAATCTGATGCCTCGCTCCACCTTTACCACAGGGATGCCGCCGGGATTATCATGCCTGTCTTTATTGATGACATCACCATTGCCTCCACCAGTGCTGCTGAGACTGACCACATAGTGCAATAGCTCTCTGACTACTACAAGCTTCGCGACCTGGATCCCACATCCTTCCTGCTAGGTATTTAGATTATGTGGAATCGTCCCAACCACTGCATCTCCATCTCACAGCGTCAGTACATTCTCGATATGCTAGAGTATTCTGCTCCTCTGTGCAGACATCCATGAATCCTGGTTGTCACAGTTTTTCGTCTCAACTCTTAGGGTTAGGGGCAGCAGGTGACAGAAGCGACTACTCCGAACTGTGACATGCAGAAGCGCTGGAGTGACAGCCCTAGGCTCGGGGCTGGTCACGTGATACGGCGGTCACGTGATGCGCACACGTGCGGTATCCCAGGGTCACATGGTCAAAGGTCTAGAAGCAGGCAAGGGTCTGGAAGCGCCGAGACACTCCGGAATGGACTAGAAAGTCCTGGAGGTCTCTGGACAGGTCCGGACAGTGCTGGAACGTTCTGGAGGTTTCTGGGACATCGTAGGAACATTTAAGAACGTGTAGGAGAATGTAGGAATGCCTGTAGGGCACTAGCCAATAGCGTAGTAGGTATTAGATAGCTAGGACCCTGAACACCGGTCCCTGGGGACCTGGTGCACATGTATATAAACCCTGAGGGCTGGGGGTGCCTCCCCAGCTTCAATCTCATCGCATCTCACCTCTCTAGTCTCTATACCTCGTCTTCAAGCTTGGCTACACCCTTTGTAGTCCAAGTAAACCTTTGCCAGTGAGTATTGCTGGTTGCTTTGGTGTATAGGCGCTAGGGCAGCGCATTTTTGTGATACTGGTAAGCGGTTGTCTACAGCAGACTGTTTCTCCACTCGAGAAGAGCACGCTGCCATGCAAAATCTTCCCTATATCAGTGCTGTTGGCTTCCTCATGTGCCTTGCCACCTGCACTCATCCTGACATTGTCTATGCAGTCCTTGTGCTAGCTCACTTTAATGTGAACCCTGGCCAGACCCATTGACAGGCAATCAATCACTCTTCTAATACCTCAAGGGCTCTCTGAACTTGCAGCTCACCTATGGGCCTGCTGCAATGAAGGAGCTCTTTGTGACCTACTCGAATGCTGACTATGCCGGAAACTCTGACACATATCAGAAGTGCACGGGAGGTGGCGCTTCTGGTAAGGGGCGACCGAGAGGCTCAGTCGGGTGCGCAGGACCTGTAGGCGAATGCTCAGTCCAGTAAACTCAGAGTAATCAAGTCTCTATCATGTATTTGTAGGGGGACGCTCAGTCCAGTAACTAATACATGCATTAGTACATTACTGGAGTTCGCAGGTATGAAGGAAAATGCACACTTAGAGTAATCAAGTCTCTAAGTGTCAAGAGGGGGCTGTGGAATGTATATAAAGGAGCGGGGACGATTATCAAAGCTATAACTATACAGAAATTACCATGAAAGGGAGGCTGTGGTATTAGCCTTGATCACCCAAAGGTGTTTTGCTTCCGCGCCACACGGCAGACGGTTGTCGGCACTTGCGTGAACCCACTGCAAGTCCGGCGCAAGTTTGCACATCACTTTGACAACACACTGTGCTCAACTGGTGCTTACATTGTCATAATGGGCACTGGTGCTATGAACTGGAGCAGCAAGCTGCAGACTGTGGTGGCACAGACTACCACAAAGGCGGAGTACATAACTGCCAATCAGACTGGCTGGGACATTGCCTGGATGTGCAACCTACTTATAGCTTGGTTACAATCTCTCTCACTCCCCGTTGACGCTCTACATGGATAACAACTCTGCTATTGCAGTGGTCAAGAATTCTGAGCATTTTGGGTGATTGAAGCGCATTCAGCTGCACCTCTACTGACTGCACGATGTGATAGAGAATGGCCAGATCTCTCCGGAGTATGTCTAGACTGACCTGATGGTTGCAGACATCCTGACCAAGGCTCTGTCTGTGGCCAAGGTTGCTGCACTCTGTCGCCTTATGGGCTTGCAGTAGATGTGCTCAATGTGGGGGGGGGGGGGGGGGGGGCCTGTGCAGAGACATCCTGTATCAGGGGGAGCATTAGTTGTGTCCTTTGTGATGCAACCGCCCCTCTGCACTCAGCGGCTCTCAGTGGCCCAGTGGATTGACCAGGTGCAGTGGCCCTCATGGGCCACTGACAAAGAAGTCCCTTTGTACTCTTTTCCTTTGTCCCTTTCACTTTCATTTCTTTGTTCTTAGTTCGCTTTGATCCCCTCTGTAGGATAGTATATAAATCGTGGGGGTAGTGCCCTGAGCTCTTCAGTTGCTCACCTACTATCACCAGATCAGTAGTTCACCCTTTGCTCCAATACATTTGGTTGCTTGCTCACTACCACCAGTGTGATGCAGAGCACTCCTGTAGTCGAGTTCACCTCCTACAATGAACATCTACAGTATATTGCATGTCCATATATCCACTGCACTCTAACACCCCCTATAAAATATGATATCATGTACAAGTACTATAATTATCTGTTAAAAGCTTCTCTGATGGAAGATGTAGCTAGCTCACCCTTGCAAGGCTATGTATATTGTCAGGTATAATATAGCGCGCATGCATGGATGGCTGCTATCATAAACAATTGTATCCTGAAAGGGCCCCTCCTTGGTGAGGCTATACAAATATATTTATTGAAAACTGCGAAATAAACAGATTAAGCTTCATCCACAGGCTCTATTCTGCCGGGATTGCTGGAGTCAGTGTGATAATACAGCAGCCATATATACGTACTATGCAGATGCCAGCCATACTCTGTATATACAGGTCTAGACCTATATATACAAAGAATAGAATAAATATCCAATTTCACAAGATATTGAGCATTATAGAGCCTTTCCTGCCATCAAAGTTTGCTTCACAGTTTATACAAAGTTTGGCACTATATCAGACATTCCTTTCCATATATGTACACTATCCAGAAGCCACTGGTAGAGTTGAGGATGCTACTTAATTTATTTCGATTTTAGAAGTAGAAATCGAGCCATCGCGCTGTGTTGCCTTTCTGGGCAGGTGCGATCAAACTGTATCCCAATGTAATACATGGCCGCGGATTATTTGCGCATTTTACCGGGATTTATAGCGCACCCCGGAGTGTACTAAGGCGCAAATACTCCAGAAAAGACCCCAACTAATGGCAGTGCTTAGTCATATCGTTTCACGTACGTAAAGACGCATCCTTGATGTCCTAGGTGTTTTTACGTACGTAAAACGATTTTACACACCAGCGCTTAGGTGGTTTTTCGGCCGAAACAATATTTTCTAGCTCAATCTTCACCACCTCCTCTATTTTCGCTTTTCCCCACCTTGGAAGCTCATCCAAGGTGCACAGCATGCATCCAGTGTATACACATGCTCTACATAGTGTGTATATACATGTTTGAGCCCTGTGCAGGCTCTGTACCATGAAGGGACACCAAGTTAGGTCTGAAAATAAATATATTTCGTTATTTTCCTCTATTTTCAGGAATGGGGCCCTTTAGACCCACAGCGCACTTCATCCATGTGGCCTGGAAAGCCACGTGGGCAGCCCACATATCTGTCGGCCGAAGGCCAAGGCTAGCACACACAACACTGATGACTCAGCAGGTATCCTGGCTCAAAGTAGAGCTATCACTGTAAGCTCTTTGGAGTGTGGTATATAGCCCTATAAATCGACATAAAATGCGCATATAATTGTCATCGTATACTTATAGTGTCATGCACTCGCTATTAACCCCTGTAAACTGATGGCCCTTCCCAATATGGCAATCTTCACCTTGATCTGCTTCTAAAGGTAATATATCTATATCTTCATTGTTTCACATGATATATTGCTACATATATTCCAGTGAACTTCACCATGATGTGGCTGCAGACATATATATATATACATACATGTCATGTATGTCAGGTAAGGCCTACAGTGAATATTCTTTGATAAGTCGATGTTATATTTGTAGGTCTCTTTACAATGCATGACAATTGCTCATTATATTCATGTATACTCACGTGGTATGTGTGCTATATATCCAGTATTCGCTCAGATCAAATATACCCTCTATATAGTAGAACGGGCTAATTCGCGGGAAAATACCATAAATAATCATATTTGCAGAGAATAGTAGCTTTACATTATATGTACAGCTCTATACATGCTTCATGAACTGCAAATAGATGTATACATAATATACATGTGTGTGTATTTGGCCTAGAACACCTAGAGCAAGACGATCACTGCAGTTCACCTAAGTGAGCGCTTAATATAGGTACATCTGCTGCTTTGATCCCTTGCCATCCACCTCAATACACCTAAGAACCCTCAACATATATACATATTCTGAATACCCTCATCAAGCTCTGTCCATTGATATACTATACATGCTATTGTGGCTACATTTGAGATTGGGCCTATATAAAGCCTGATGTAAGCGCTCAACATTGAGCACACTGGTGAACAGTGAGCTTAAGGCATAGCATGTTTTCATGGATACCAATAGGTAGCCCAAGGTCTATAGTCATGGTATATACAAGGGCATGTTCTGAAACACAGTATAAAAGGCTATAAAAATCGAGAAAGATTTACTTCAAAGTTTGTAATGAACCCTAACCTCAGATTGATGGCCAAATCTATTGGGACTACAATAAAAGTTCCCACACCTTCGGCCAAAGTTCGTAACGGTGTACAAAAGCTCCAAAGTGCCCAGTCGCCGAAAGAACGATTCTTCATTTACATTCAGAAATCGTAATATCTTGCTGGCGTTCTTGGATTGCTCATTACGTTGCGCGGGGGCCGAGAGTCTGGTTCAACCGAGAGTGAGAAATCGTGTTGCAATAATGGAAAGGCCATTACCTGTCCAAATAGCAGCCCATGTTGGGGTACGCCTGCGAGGTCAGCTGGCCTTTTCTTATTTCTCCTGCTGCTCCTCTGTTAATCTCAAGTCACAGCGCATCCACTCACCTGGCCTACAATGGACGAGTCAATCCGATTCAAGCACTCTCAGCGCTCTGATGAAGACACGAGTTGCGGGGATGGAAAGCAGCCAGCGGGCGCAGACCCATCCCCGAAATCGAACGACCGACGCGATGAGCCCTGGTGCGAATCCTCAGATGATGACGGTGACGATGAGTACAAGCCTAGCGATGACGTAAATGAGGGCGATACGCGTTCTGATGGGGAAGACGGACCTGAAGGCGAGCTAGAGAACAGCAAGGAAGATGAAGAAACAGTGAGCGACAATAAGGGCAAGACAAGGCTGCACGCCGGTTAAAGTGTCACAGACGGCGTGGAGGCGAACATCAGAGAGCAGGAGCAGGAGGATGGTGGTCAGAACAGCAATGGCGAGGGCGGAGAGGGCGAGGAGGATGGCGGCGAAGAGGTGGACGGCGGCGTGCGCGTGGGCGGTGGCGCACACAAGGGCAGCAGCGGGGATGGGAGTGGGGCTGAAGTCAGCAGCTTCAGTCCTCGTCGCGCGAAGACCACTGCCGAGAGGAAGGAGGCCAAAGGTGGCAAGGCTGGCCACCCAAATCGGTTCAGAGGCGACGAAAGAGCCTTACTGGATACGCACAGTGAGCGCTACATGGACGTCGTGAAGAAGCCATCTGGAAAGCGCAAGGGGTTAGCCAAGTTCTGGGTCAACATCGAGAACACTTACTGGGCAAACTTCACCGTAGCCCAGGCAAGAGTGTCGATGGGCTCTAGAGGGACGAAGTTGAGCGACAAGGAGGTCGTCGCGATGACTAACAAGGTGAGTACTTACACTGCTGCACCTTGACCATGGCTGATATCTTGCAGTCCTTTCGAAATCACTATCGGTATCAGCATCAGAACGTCGCCGCGGGAATGTCGAACCCTTGGAAGTTTATGCCAAAAGAGCTCGAGGTCACCGAGAAGAGCAGTACGAAGAAGAAAGCCGCATACTCACTTTGGCATAGCGACCATAAAGACGCCGTCAGTGATGAGACGAAACGTCGCGGCTTGACGTCTATCGGACAACGGAACATTCTCGCCAACGCTCTCTTCAATGCACTCCCAGATGCAGAGCGCGCAGCCTACGAGCAGAAGTCGTTAGATCTGCAAAAAGCTGCCGCAGTGCAAAAGGCCGCACCTCCTTCTCAACCATCTGAAAAAGACCAAGAGACATGAATACTCACCAATCTCGATTCCATGCAAGCAATTGCTCGCTGACGTAGATATTGGGCCAGGGCAAGGAAGCATCTTGCACGGGCGCTGTGGCCAGTTATGAAAGTCATCGCGAGGACCACCGGCATGCCGTATGTCAGCGTGATCGCGGGAGCCCCGCGTAAGGCCGGAGAGGCCAAATGCTGTGTGGCTTGTGTTCATTTTGGGGAGACGAAGGATCGCGAGCTGAAGAACTTTGGCAAGTGGAATGCGCAAGGGTTCAGCACACATGTTCTCGGGCAATTTGGCCACTTCCTGGAGTATATGCGGGGTAAGTAATGCCATTTCTACTGGATCAATGACTCACTTCTTGATAGATCCTGATGTTGGCGGCCCTGACGCACCGGTGGAGAACCTTAACCTGACGCCCAGGCCTGGTGAGGATGCTCGCACGCAGCCACGCCCATTGTTGGAAAGTGGTAATAGCGGCGATCCCTCTGACACGACGCCCTTTGACGAAGGTCTGCAGCCTGAGCAGAACGGCAACACTCAGCAGCTCCAAGGCAGTAACGACGACGAACCTGTGCCCCTACTGCAGACAGGAGCCTCGGAGGCCTTGATCACCGAGGTCGCTGGCATCCAGCCAGTTGCTGCCCGCATTGTCCGCATCAAGGACCTGAACAGCCTGTGCGAGTCGGAGTTTGAGAGGGAAAGTCGAGTAGCGTTGAACAGGGCACTGACATCGATGGCGGCTGTACCCAACAACGCGCTTCACCCCTCCAAGAAGGGTGAACAAAAGGCGGGTGCCACAAAGAAGACACCGAAAGCGGTTGGGAATCAAGCCCGGTGCTCGGGCCGGCTTGCCCACTTGGGCAGGACTAATCCGGGAGCCGCAGGTTCGCGGTCCCCATCTCCTCGCCCTTCGTCTCCTCGCCCTTCGTCTCCTTGCCCTTCGTCTCCTCGCCCTTCGTCTCCTCGCCCTTCGTCTCCTCGCCCTTCGTCGCCTTGCCCCTCACCGCCTTGCCCCTCGCCTCCGCACCTTTCGTCCCCTGGCCAAACCACGCTTCAAACTCGTGGGAGTCTTCTTGCTCCCTCTGTGGTTCATGGCGGCCTTCTTGCACCAGCTGCGCCCAAGGTCTCAGCGTCCTACAAATCATTAGCAACTAGCCGCAGCTCGCAGCCCCTGCCTTTGGCTCTGCTCCATCATGAAGACGTTCTTGCTAAGCGGCACATCTCTGCTCCTCCAACTGTTGATGCCACTCGGGCAGCGCGCGTCCCTACAGTCGGTGATGTGAGTAATGTACCCGTGGTAACTGACATCACTGACAGCAGCGGGGCGTCTTCACAGCACGAAGACCGACTCGATATAGCCGACACTGCTTTGTGGCCGGCGTGGATGAAACTGTTGCACAGCAAGTACGTGGACATCACGTGGATTCCTGAAGAGACCAAGGGGGTGTGGGGCGAGATGGTAGAGGACTGGGTGCACTTGGAGACATATACAGAATTTTGTTCGCTGGTACGTAGCTTGTTCTTCTTGACTATCACGACTAACTGTGCCTTAGAAAGAAGGCTTTGCTAAGGCAGCATGTCCTAGCGAAGTCACATACTGGATTGCATGCGGCCGAAGACCGCCAGTCCGAGTTACCGCGGAGCGAAGGTATGATTATGCCGAGAAATGGCATAAGTGGTGGTGTGCAATCAACCCACCGTGGAGGAAGGCTGTCAACAATCACCTGAGCTCCGGCAAGAACGGTGATTGGTCTCCCATGTTTGCCCCAGGGCCCAATGGCTTCGCCACGGTTATTGGCGCTCTCATTGCCTTGAGGAACGCTACTCCCGCTGCAGACTGGTTGGCTACCGTTCAAGATGTACGCTGGACCATCGGCAGGGTTTTGCACACCCGTAGAGCTAGAGGGTGAGTTATTTGTTCTCTAATGTGACCTAGATTGACGCAGTCATAGGTTCAAGCGTGCAGGAGACACAACAAAGACCTCCAAACGGCCCTCGAAGAAGCGACGCACTAAGTAGCTGTGGATGCTCTCGTGGATGTGTATACTACCTTCTGTAATATGTACGAACATCTTGTAACTCCGGTACAGCTAACGCTGTGCAGGTCGAATGTAATTCACAATTTCTTGAATTTCAGCTTCGGCATGGTGAAGGTGCCAAAGTGGCTGATGTCTCCTTGTGCAGAGTCACATGCGCACAGAGGACACCTGACGTGACACTCCCATGGGCATGCAATGCTAGAAGAGATATAGTGCACCGGAAGTGATATACACTGCTTGTATGTAGCACTGCCCAGACAACACAGAGTTTTTTGCGATTATATATATGTTCTTTTTATTTTTGAATTGACTCGCCACGCGTAGCAGATGAGGGGTTACCAGGATGCGCTGAGGGGAGGGGAAAATGTTATACTACTATACCGTGCATGCAGAATATATCCACATATCATAGGATTTTCTCGGATTTTCCTATTATTTTCCCGCACTTTTTCAGCATTTTTCCTCGCATTTTTCTCTCCCTTTCCCCGCATTTTCCCGCGGACCGGTCAGCGTTTTCGAGCTTGCTCAAAGGTCTTGGATGACGTACGCATATGTTTGAGCGCTTCAGAATATTCCTATGTTTTTCCAGTCTGGCATTCTCCGGGGGTTGGGAACGCGAGGGGCGCACGTTGCGCCCGGGTGCGCCCACGTGGCCGCCACCAAGCTGCTGGGTCGCTCGATTCAGCAGTGTTTTGATGGGAGAGGGCCCAACGGTCCAAGTCCGGCATCACCTGAATATATGTGTAACCCTGGAAGGTTACGACGAACGGACGAACGACGAGACCTTCCTTATCTGGAGGTCTCCCGACCCATTGCCTTATTTGGTTGTTAAATACCGACCGCCTTCGTCGTGCGCTCCTTAGCTTACGCTACCACGACGAAGGTATGTTTTCCGTGCTCCCACTTGTATATTAGCTTAGCTTACGCTACCACGACGAAGCCTGTTCCCTTCTCGCCTCGTGTGACGCTCGGAGTGTAGCCGACCGCCTCTCGGCTTCCACTTTTTTTTTGAAGCGAACATCCCGCTGCCCTCTAGCAGCCCGACTCGCTGTCAAAGAAGGGTTCCTACACACGGACAATCGGTCGTTAGCCCCCGCCCCGGGCTGCGAACTACCCACGGACACGGATCATCAACGCGGAGGCAAACTGTCGCGCCGAACGCCCTCGGTACCGCATCCTCTCACTACCCATTCTCGCGCTCAGCGAGCCGAAGACCCATCCCACACCATAGAAGAACAAGACATCTCCACCGTCCTCGACGACCCCAACACCTCCCCCCTCTCGTCCCCGTCGACCTCGTTTTTCGACGAGACCGACGACGAACCCGAAGCGCCTGTCGAGTGCCCGCATACACCCAGCCCGTCCAGGGCACCGACTTCTTCGCCCTCGCCTCAGAAAACCCCGAGACCACCTGCAGTACGGAGGGGATCTACTTCTCTACCCTCTACCCAAGTGACAGCTTCTTCCGCTCTCTCCTCATCGAGCAATTCCTCGGATTCCGAACCCGACTCCCCTTGTCCTCCACCCAGACGCCGACACGCCGCCATGAGTGGACAGAACGCCACGCTGTCTCACAAAGAACTCAAGCAGGTTCCCGTTGTAGAAGAAGGACTCCTCACGCCGGAGGTCTTCCGCGACTGGAGGACCGCCGCAGAAGATTATTTCTTCTACAAGGACGTCGCCGAGGACAAACGAGTCCGCTCCGTCGCACCGGGATTCCGTGACCCTCGCATCCGACAATGGTACGCAGCCGACCGGGCTAGCTTCAACGCTATGACATTCGACGACTTCGCCCAAGCCGTCTCCAAACGGTGGCTCCCGCGCGATTGGGAATACGACATCCGACAGAAAATCCTGTCTATGAAGCAGCGCGATACGGACCAGTTCCGCGACTGGATAACAAAAATCGAGTTGCTGAACACCCTTCTCGCCGGCTCCACCTACCACCTCGATGAAGCCAAGCTACGCGAGGAAGTCGAATCGCGGCTCTGCGAAGACCTGAGGGACAGTGCACGGGCGAAGGACATCAGCAAGTCCGCGGACTACAAGACCTGGTACGACGCCCTTTGCGTCCTCGACCAGGCCCGCATGCGCGAACGCCAGCGCATGCAGAACATGATCAATGCGGCGCACACGGCGCGCATCGCAGCGCGCACTGCAACCACGGCCGCCTCCTCACACTCCAGTAACACGGCCACCACGCGTGAGCGTCCGAAGAAGCTCACCGACACGGAGAAGGACCTGCTGGCCAAGCACGGCGGCTGCTTCAAATGCCGTCGTTTCTATGCCGGCCACACCAGGGATACTTGCCCCAACGAATGGCCAGCTCCGGGTTTCCCTGCCTTAACGCAGGCCGGAGCTGACGCCGCGAAGGTCAAGTACGACGCACGCAACCCTTCTCGCGGTACCCGCACCGCGGCAGCGGTACATGTCGATGACACGTCCGCTCCGGTCGTTGTCGCGGCCGTCCGAGTGGAGTCTCCCGCGGCGACCTCGTCATGTGTTCTAGACTACGCGTCTGGGAGTGACGAAAGCGAGTACGTGGCCAACCTTTTCATTTCGCCTCTGTCATGGTCCGCTATTATTCTCGGCGGCGATTCTTCCACGCTCCCTATTGCCCAACCCATGCTGATCGACACCGGTGCAGGGGTAGTTCTGATTAGGCGCGACGTTGTCGACCAAGCCGGTCTTCGGCGTCGTCGCCTGCACCGACCCATTCCCCTGGGTACAGCATGGGCAAATGGTAGTAGGGAGGCCACTGAGTGGGTGAAGCTCAGGCTGGCATCACCGTGCCGATCTTGGACGGCACGGACGGTCACCGCTCTTGTCGTCGATTCCTTATGTTCACCTGTGATTCTTGGCCTGCCGTTTCTCGTTCATAATTCTTTAGTCGTGGACCCCGAGGCAGGAACCGTCATTCAGAGATCCTCGGGGATAGACCTCCTGCATATTTCGCCTTCACCACCCCCAGACCCCGTTCTTCCTCCCTCTGTTCGCCGTTTGAATGAGACCATTGCACTCGAGACCCTTGAACGTTGCTTCCGTAACTTGAAACAACGTGTTATTGTCGAGCTGAAAGAATTCTTCCTTTACAATTATACCTATTTTCAGGTCACTCAAAAGACCGTCATTCATCACGAAGTTCTCTCTCCCCTTCCCTTGGATGGAGATGTCCCCAATACCGTCGATAAAAATAAGGGGACATCTGGCGACGGGGCGCCGTCGGCGGATGGGGTGAATACCGTCAGACAAAGCACCCCGCCCTCCGATCCTGACTCGGTTTCCCGCATACCTACCCCTTTCTTCCCTGTTCATACTCATCTTACCCATATTCGTCACCGTTTCTTTCCCATTCCCGATGATGACTTTGACCCGGACATGGACGCTGCGATAGAAAAGAAGAAGAAGATGGTCGAAGAAGAGGAGGCCAACGAATGCTTACGGACGAACATCGCAGCCGTGCGAACGGCCGTCGAGCTGTTGGCTTGCCGAGAAACCTTAGAGGGTGAGGAAAAGGTGCTGCGCGAGGAATACCACGACATCTTCCCTTCCGACATCCCACACATCGACCACCTCCCCACCGACGTATACCATCGATTCAAACTCAAGGACCCTGAACGTATCATCGTCCGCCGACAATACGACTGTCCCAAGCAATACCGACAAGTCTGGAAACAACTACTCGACGAACACCTCACGGCTGGCCGCATCCGACCTTCTGCTTCCCCCTACGCGTCACCATGCTTCCTCATTCTGAAGAGCGACCCTACCGCTAAACCCCGCTGGGTCAATGACTACCGACAACTCAACGACAACACCGTCCCGGACAGACACCCTCTTCCGTCGATCTCGGAGATCCTGGGCGACTGCGGGAAAGGAAAGATATTCGGTAAACTGGACATGACTAACTCCTTCTTCCAGACTCGCGTACACCCGGACGACGTCGCCTGCACGGCGGTGACTACACCGTTCGGTTTATTCGAATGGACCGTTATGCCGCAGGGCTGCCGCAATGCCCCAGCGACGCACCAACGTCGCATGTTCCAGGCGTTACGCCACCTGGTCGGTGACGTTTGCCACGTCTACCTGGATGACATTATCATCTGGTCGCAGACCGTGGACGAGCATCGCTCGAACGTACGGCGCGTGCTTGACGCGTTACGCGCGCACCACTTGTACGCGTCACCGAAGAAGACCCAGCTCTTCGCGCTGGAGCTCCTCTTTCTGGGTCATCGAGTCTCTGCTCGAGGCATCGAGGCTGATAACGCCAAGATCGAGAAGGTCACGAATTGGCCTGTTCCGCGTTCTGCTTCAGACGTTCGTGCCTTCCTTGGCCTCGTTCGTTATTTGGACAAATTCTTGCCTAACCTTGCAGACCATACCTGCGTCCTGACGCCGTTGACCTCGAAAGAGGTCGACAAGGCGTGGCCTGGCTGGACGGCGGTCCACCAGACCGCCTTCGAGGGGATCAAGGCACTTGTGCTCTCCCGCGAGTGCCTCACCACGATCGACCATCAGAATATGGGAGACAACCGCATTTTCATTCACAGCGATGCCAGCGATTGGCATACCGGTGCAGTGTTGTCTTACGGGCCGACCCCCGATGACGCGCGGCCGGTCGCGTACGATTCCATGCAGCTGAAGGGCGCGGAGTTGAACTACCCGGTCCACGAGAAAGAGCTCCTTGGCATCGTACGCGCGCTGAAGAAATGGCGGACAGACTTGATTGGTGTCCATTTCGAAGTTTTCACAGACCATGAACCGCTCACTCATTTTAAAACACAGAAGAACCTCAGCCGTCGCCAGGCGCGATGGCAGGAGTTCATGGGGCAGTATGACTTCGACATCACATACATCCCCGGCGAGGATAACTCGCCTGCAGACTCACTGTCTCGCTTGCCACCCGACGAACTCGTCGAGGAGATTGCCGTTGGCGCGGTCGGTTCCTTGCGTGTTGTGAGCGATCCTACCTGGCTCGCTCGCATCAAAGCCGGGTACCAAAAGGACTCATGGTGTCGGGGCTTGCTAGCCGACCCGAGTCTGATAGGGACGCGTACCGAGCATGGGCTCCTGTATGTCGGGGATCGGCTGGTCATTCCCCGCATAAAGGAGGTACGCGAACACCTTTTCCGTCTTGCTCATGACTGCTTGGGGCATTTCGGTGCAGACAAATCGTACGCTGCGCTTCGCAGTTGTTACTACTGGCCGAAGATGCGGACGGAACTGGAAGGGATGTACGTCCCCTCCTATCACAAAAATGCGCTGCCCTAGCGCCTATACACCAAACCAACCAGCAATACTCACTGGCAAAGGTTTACTTGGACTACAAAGGGTGTAGCCAGGCTTGAAGACGAGGTATAGAGGCTAGAGAGGTGAGATGCGATGAGATTGAAGCTGGGGAGGCACCCCCAGCCCTCAGGGTTTATATACATGTGCACCAGGTCCCCAGGGACCGGTGTTCAGGGTCCTAGCTATCTAATACCTACTACGCTATTGGCTAGTGCCCTACAGGCATTCCTACATTCTCCTACACGTTCCTAAATGTTCCTACGATGTCCCAGAAACCTCCAGAACGTTCCAGCACTGTCCGGACCTGTCCAGAGACCTCCAGGGCTTTCTAGTCCATTCCGGAGTGTCTCGGCGCTTCCAGACCCTTGCCTGCTTCTAGACCTTCGACCATGTGACCCTGGGATACCGCACGTGTGCGCATCACGTGACCGCCGTATCACGTGACCAGCCCCGAGCCTAGGGCTGTCACTCCAGCGCTTCTGCATGTCACAGTTCGGAGTAATCGCTTCTGTCACCTGCTGCCCCTAACCCTAAGGGTTAAGACGAAAAACTGTGACATTACCCCCAATTCTAGCTGAACCTCCTGGTGAAGCCTAAATACCAGTGGAGCCAAAACCATCGCTGCTGCGAATGGTTGAGTCGAGGCGAGAAACCGGAGTTGGTTCGGCGTAGGAGATTCTTTCGAGCACGAGTTGAGCGACACGATCACCCTTGTGGAATGTAAAGGTGTCGGGCGAGTTGTTGATGAGTAGAATTTTGAGCTCTCCTCGATAATCTCGGTCAATAACGCCTGCTCCTATGTCGATGCCTCTGAGGCTGAGGCCACTCCGTGGTGCGACTCGAGCGTAGGTACCTGGTGGAGTACACATTCGAAGGCCCGTTGACGCTAGCTTGCGATCATGGGGCTTGAGCGTAAGGTCTTCCGTGATGAAAAGATCCAACCCTGCGCTTTCTGGCGAGCCACGTGAGGGAAGTTTTGCATCCTTGTTCATGAGCTCGACCTCGAACTGGTCGTCTGCTCCCCAAGATTGGAGTAGCGCGAGTTCGCGCACGAAAAACTCATCCTCCTCGTCGTGGTGGCGTTGCAGAAGGGAAATTGCCTTCGGCGCATCTGGGTATTTCCTGTGGAATTGTTTGACCTTCGCCATAGCGTGCTTGAGATTGGGCAAGTATTCCCATGTGTCGCTATGCTCATCGTAGCCTCTCCACCGTACTCGGTACATAACACGGCCTTTAGAGTCTGGCTGTGCATCTACGATCTGCTCGACCTCGTACTCCTCGTCATCACCCATGCGAATGGGTGGTAGGGGTTTGCGCGTGCGATTGGCAACCTCATCCTCGACGTGCTTCGTGAGCTTGCTTGCGTGGAAGACCGGGTGAATCTTCACATGGACTGGTAACTTCAGCTTGAAGGTGACCGGTCCCAGCTGCTCTACGATCTCGTAAGGGCCTACTCGCTTTGGTGCCAGTTTCTTGGAGGGAACCCGAAGGTTCAGATCCTTTGCGTCAAGCCAAACACGGTCTCCGACCTTGAACAAGGGTTCTGATTTACCCTGGTCGTAGTACCACTTCATTCGCTCTGCAGCCAGCATGAGCGCGGCTTTCGCCTGATCTTGGGCCTCCTGTCTAAGCTTCGTCCAGTCGTCCAGTTCTGACAACCTTGTAACACGGTCCTGCTCTGGGAACATGCGTGGATGACGGCCATATTCGACGAAGAATGGCGAGTTCTTGGTGCTTTCATGCGCCTGGTTGTTGTACGCAAACTCGGCAGAGGGCAAAAGGTACGCCCAGTCGTCCTGCCTGAAGCTTGTGTAGCAGCGCAGATACTGCTCCAATGACTGATTAACTCGCTCAGTCTGACCGTCTGCCTGAGGGTGAAACGCTGTAGTCATTGCTGACTTGATCCCCAGGAGTCTGCACCATTCCTGGAAGAGTTTCGCGGCGAACTGCGTTCCTCTATCCGAAATGATCTGTCTGGGTAGGCCGTGCAAAGGCCAAACACGCTCATAGAGCAAATTTCCCAGATCCTTGGCTGAAAACTCCTTGGTGATGGGGAGGAAATGTGCTCGCTTGGTTAAGCGGCAAACGACTACGAAGATAGCGTTGTAACCGTCCGACTCAGGCAAGTCCGTGATCATATCGCATGAGATTATCTCCCAGGGTTCCGACGGAACCTCGTTCGGTTGTAGCAGGCCAGCAGGCTTCTGGTTGACGTTTTTATGCGACTGGCAGACTTCGCAGCCTGCGACGTACTTCTTGACGTAAACCGACATTCCTGGCCACCAGTAGTTGCGCGACAGCAACTCCAACGTCTTCCATCGTCCAGGGTGTCCAGCCCCAGGGAAGTCGTGGTGTAACTTGAGTAGATCCGCCCTAATCTTGTCGTCCTTGGGCACATACACCTTGCCTCAGTGCAGTAGTAGCCCATCCTCGAGGTGCCATTCCGCTAAGTCCTTCCCGAACTCTCTTGGTCCTTTCTCGTGGTCCATAACACTTGATGACTCTGTCATCCAACTGGGCTTGTATTGATCCTCTTGCTAGCCTCTTGCTAGTGTCCCTTATCACTGAATGGCCAGATTGCCTTGGGCTCGTATCGTGGAAGATTCTGGCTTCTCAATGTGGTTTCCACGATTATGGCAATCTACCCCCAATTCAGGATATGGCCTCCTGGACATAGGATCCGCCCCTTCTCAGGCTAGTGCGTCCAATTCCAACGTGTGTAGGCCGACTCCAAGAGTCTATGCATAGCCAATATAGGTAAAAAGCCCTTTTGACCCAACTGCTGCAGTTGCTCTCAACACCCTGAAGTATCTGGGATTATGCCCTGAATGCTAACTTCAACTAGGTGTTGCAAACATCTTCAGGCTGAGAGACACTGCCCTGTCACTTGCTCGGCAAGCAACCGAAAACTTCTGCTTCAGTACTTCGAAGCTAAGTTGTGGAGCCCTCCCCAAAGGTACCAGTACCTCAGTGCCTAGGGACCTGCACTATCTGACTAACTCGTTCAATAAATGGCACAACACTGGGCCTTCTGAGTAGTAATACTCGCCCTACTTTGGTTCTCAACAGTTGAGAGGCTCCAAAGTTCTGTCAGATAGCCGAAACTGAGGGGCACAACACTGGAATCTTTGATTCCTCCCTTCTGGCAACTTAACTGCCCAAAACTGTGGCCAATCTGAGGTGGTGCAAGCGACAGTTAGAGCCTAAGCTCTGCTCTTTCCTTCTCGAAGTCCTAGTTCATCAGTTCTTCGGGTTCTGCTTATGCTGCCCATGCTCATCCCAGTCTATTCTTTGATTAGACCTCTTTGAGCAGCTAAGGCCGAGGAAATGTCCTTTCCACCCAGATCTGTAATGAGATATGCTTGTCTGGAGACATGGTCCCCTACGGCTACGTCGAGCCAAGCGTACTCCTCAATACTGCCACACTTGTTCCTGGAGTCATCTGCGTTGTAAACGCGTATCTCCCTGGCCAGCTGGTTCGTCTTCAGCTTATGCTTCTTGACGAAGCGATGGCTAATGAACACAGCATAGGCCCCCGAATCAACCAGCGCGGTAGTCTGCACTCTGATTTCCTTACCCTGACTCAAAGTTACTGGAACGATAAAGCTCGATTTAGAGGGTAAACTGGAGACTTTTCTCGATTCCAAAACTGATCTAATACATTCTGCTGAGTCGGGAGGGTAAAGGAAATCTAAAAACGGACCAGATGTCGCAGACTCTACATCGGTCCCTGCAGAAAATCCTCATCGTCTGAGAATACCACGCGGTTAATCTTCTGCGCCTTCTCCTTCGAAGACGACTTCTTCTTTTGCTTGGTCTTGGGGGTATCTTCTTCTTCTGAGCTATCTGAGCTCGATTCCTCGTCAGAGGCTACCTCCTGGAATCTCTCCGAGTCGCTGGCGTACACCTCGCGCACGCTGTTCTTCGTGTGGCGAGAGCCCTTATCCTTCTCCTTTCCCTTTGAAGACGAAGCCTTTGACGAACTGGCCACCGGTGCATTGGTGGTTTTACTCGACGATGTCGAAGAACCTGAGTTGTTCTTCTTCGATGGACACTCCTTGGCGATGTGGCCTTTGCCTCCACACTGAGCGCAGCAGCCTTTCTTCTTCGCCTCCTCGAACGACATGGCAACCTTCTGAACTTTGGCTGTCTTGCCTTTGCCCTGGGCTGAGCCCTTCTTCAAGGCGTCGACATCCATAGCGTCAGGGTCTTTCGACGACTGAGGCTGTCCAGAGAGTACGGTGCCTGTCAAGAGACGTTGATCCTGCAGAATCTCCTGAACATCCTTCAACCAACCATCCCAGGTCGTAGCCCACTGAGCACGACCACGGGCTGCCAGTACATCGGCGGCGGCACGAGGGGTATGGGCATAGGCTTTGACCAACAGTTCTTCATTGGAGAAGCCAGTTTGGCGAGCCAGCGAACGGAAACGAGCAGCAAACTCATTGAAAGTCTTCTCGTTCGTTCCTTTCTTGCTGACAAGCTGCTCAAACTCTGCCCTTGCCCTGTCCTTCTTGTCGGTCTGTTGGAATCCTTTCCGGAGTTCGTTCACAAAGTTGGTCCAAGTACCAAGGGGCTTTGAGTCTGCCACCTTGTCGAAGTACTCTTGCATGACCTTCTTTGCTGAACCTCGCAGGTAAGTCATCGCCGTCTCTATCTTCTTTTCGTCGTCCATTACGCCACGGTGGCGCAACCAGAGTGCCATCGACTCGAGCCAGTCATCCAGCTTGCTAGCCTTATCACCGTTAAAGGTGTCAGGCTCCTTCATGGTAGGGAACAAAGACTGAGACAACCCAACGTTGCCTCCACTAGTGCCTTGCTGAACCAACACTTTCAAGCTCTCGTTCTCCTGCTTCAGCACCTGCATAGCGTTCTGCAAAACGCGATTTTGGTTCTGAGCCTCTGCTATCTGCGCAGACAAGTGCTGTCTAGTCTGCTCAAGAGTGTCTATCTGCTCCTGAAGTGTCTTGGCCTCAGTTTTGCGTTTGCGAAGGGCTTCCTTCAAGCGAAGGACTTCTGAACCCATTTCCGACCTTACTTGAGCTATCTCAGCCTTTACCCAGTTACCCAGGCTGTCAACGAGGGCCTTGAAGTCGCCAGGAGTCAGTCCTTCCTGAGCGGCTTGTACCCATGACTGGCTGTACTCTTCGTAAGAGGTCGAAAGCGGCGCAGCGGCCAAAACTGGGGTAGGGCCTCCCTCAGCCATAGAGCCAAGTTCTAACGCTCCCCAAGGGTCCATGCCACTTGAACTCGAAGCAGAACGCAAACCAAAGTCAACAGGATTTGAATTGAGCGACATCTTGATTCAAAAACGCGCAGATACAAAAACTAATCGAGGTTCTTCTCCAAAAACAACCAATCTTCACCCAACTCCTGAATCAGCTCCCTGCAATGCTCAGCGAAGCGTGGCTTAAGCTCAGCGAAGCTATGTGCGCCTGCCTTCTTCAAATCCCTCGAAATCTTCTTCCACTCCCTCGTGGTGTACTCCTTCGTCTCGACGATGGTCTGAAGGTGTTTGCGAATGTTATCGAACCTCTCCTTGAACAAGCCCAAGATGTAGAGCTCGTGTTCAGTCAACCCAACTCGAAAACGCTGCTCGTCTAGCTTCTGAAAGAACGGACCCAAGTGGTTAAGGGCGCCGTTGAACTTTCGTCCGTAGTCGCGCAGCTGATGGACCTGAGTGTTGGTGTGAAAGCGAAGGTCTTTGGGAATGGGTTTGACTTCGATAGGGGGAGTAGGGGGAGGTTCAATACGTTCGATGAGGGGTAGAGGGGGAGGGGCGTTCGCGATGCGATCGAGTAGGCGGCGCTTGCGCTGTTCGTTGCGATAGTCTTCGAGCTGAAGCTGGTGCTTGAAGTCGTTCAAGTCTGCTTCACGAGCAAGCCTTTCACGACGACCAGGGACAGGGGTGTAGGGTGTAGTGCGAGGTTTGTACGCAGGGCGCGGCTTCCCAACGTCTTTGAAGCGGTGAAGGTTCGAGATCTTGATGCGCTCAAGCAAGGGTTTGCCAGAGCTCTCGTCCTTAGCAAGGACAAAACGGTTCCTAGCAGCTTTAGGCACTAGTAAACACGGGTCAGCCTGTGTACACAAGCCAGAAAACTTCTCCACACAGGCAAAGCGCAAGGCTTTCCTGCCAGCCAACCCTCAACGAAGAGAAAGGGGTATTACTGTGGGTTTCCACGCCACACAGCTAAAACTGGTTGGACAGGGTATTACACCCTTAGTCCAGCACTACAACAGGGGTTACTCGTCCGCAGGCAAAGCCCTCTGAGGTGGGTTACACCACGTTCCCCTGTCTGTACCTAAAAAGGTACTATAGTGCCCACTTACGCCTGTGGATCGGCAGAAAACTGAACAAAGCGCAAAAGCACTTGTTCAAACAAGCCCCCAGAACCCAAAGCAATAACCTAGGCCACCAAAGGTGGAGTAGGTTGGCTAGCTTCAATCTTCTATCACAAAAATGCGCTGCCCTAGCGCCTATACACCAAACCAACCAGCAATACTCACTGGCAAAGGTTTACTTGGACTACAAAGGGTGTAGCCAGGCTTGAAGACGAGGTATAGAGGCTAGAGAGGTGAGATGCGATGAGATTGAAGCTGGGGAGGCACCCCCAGCCCTCAGGGTTTATATACATGTGCACCAGGTCCCCAGGGACCGGTGTTCAGGGTCCTAGCTATCTAATACCTACTACGCTATTGGCTAGTGCCCTACAGGCATTCCTACATTCTCCTACACGTTCCTAAATGTTCCTACGATGTCCCAGAAACCTCCAGAACGTTCCAGCACTGTCCGGACCTGTCCAGAGACCTCCAGGGCTTTCTAGTCCATTCCGGAGTGTCTCGGCGCTTCCAGACCCTTGCCTGCTTCTAGACCTTCGACCATGTGACCCTGGGATACCGCACGTGTGCGCATCACGTGACCGCCGTATCACGTGACCAGCCCCGAGCCTAGGGCTGTCACTCCAGCGCTTCTGCATGTCACAGTTCGGAGTAATCGCTTCTGTCACCTGCTGCCCCTAACCCTAAGGGTTAAGACGAAAAACTGTGACACCTCCTGTGACCTCTGCCAGCGTAACAAATCGTCCACGCGAAAACCCGTAGGGCCATTACACCCATTACCGGTCCCTGACCGGCGTGGTGCTAGTGTTGCCATCGATTTCGTAGGTCCTCTGCCGGAGGACGACGGGTTGGACTGCTTGGTCACGATGACCAATCGCGCCGGGGCAGATTTCCGGGTGGTACCCATCCGGACTACCGTGACTGCCGAAGAGTTTGCACAGATTTTCTTCAACCACTGGTATTGCGAAAATGGCATGCCGGACGAGATCATCTCAGACCGGGATAAGCTGTGGCTGTCTCGTTTCTGGAAAGCTCTCCATGCGCTCACTGGAGTCGAACTAAAGATGTCTTCGTCCTATCACCCACAGACCGACGGCGCGAGCGAGCGATCCAACAAGACCGTCATCCAACTGCTCCGGTACCACGTCGCTCGCAACCAGCGCGGTTGGGTCCGCGCACTTCCCTGCGTGCAGTTTTGTATCATGAACACGATCAACGCTTCGACCGGTTTCACCCCATTCCAACTCCACTTAGGACGCTCACCCCGACTCATTCCGCCATTAACTGCGGCTAGTCAAAATGACACCACCTCTGCTTTCGGCCCTCACGCGCGAACAGCAGCAGATGTCATTCGGCAACTCGAAACCGACTTCATGGAGGCGCAAGACAACCTAACGCTTGCTAAGCTCAACCAGTCGATTCATGCCAACCGACATCGTTCACCCGAGATCACCTACTCCGTCGGCGACCTCGTCTTGCTATCCACCTTGCACCGCCGACGCGACTACATGCAGCGCGGCTCTCACCGTGTCGCCAAATTCATGGTTCGATACGACGGACCTTATCGTGTCATCAAGGCCCATCCCGACACTTCCTCCTATACTCTCGAGTTGCCGCCTCACATGTCCATCTTTCCTACGTTCCACGCCTCCTTGTTGAAGCCTTGGAAGGCGAACGATGCAACCTTGTTCCCGTCTCGAGAGCATGCGCGACCAGGACCGACCGTTGGCGACGAAGGCGAAGAAGAATGGCCCGTCGAACGGATTTTTGATTGCAAGACCTCTCGACGTGGGCGACGGTACTTGGTTAGGTGGCGAGGATATGGAGTGGGTGACGACTCTTGGCTGGAGGAAGACGAAGCGCGGCGGCTGAACGTTTTCGGGGACTGGTTACGCGAACACGATCCTGCCGCACTCGACGCATGGAAACGCGAGATGGAGGTGGACGAGTATGATCCCGACTTACCCCCGCCCCCCGGAGGAGTGTAACCCTGGAAGGTTACGACGAACGGACGAACGACGAGACCTTCCTTATCTGGAGGTCTCCCGACCCATTGCCTTATTTGGTTGTTAAATACCGACCGCCTTCGTCGTGCGCTCCTTAGCTTACGCTACCACGACGAAGGTATGTTTTCCGTGCTCCCACTTGTATATTAGCTTAGCTTACGCTACCATGACGAAGCCTGTTCCCTTCTCGCCTCGTGTGACGCTCGGAGTGTAGCCGACCGCCTCTCGGCTTCCAATATGGCGGGTTTTCCACAGGTTTTCCTACAGTTTCTCACCCGGGACCACCCCAAGAGACCACCGGGCCCGCTGAGCATCATCTTCCTTTGATGTATATACCTGATTGCGTCCCACTAGACGTGCCGAGACATGCTGGAGGTCTATTTAAGCCTAGGAAAGCCCAAACACATTAGTTGCCTGGTTAGTGCCAGATGATGTAATGCACATGGTACCGGTTGGTTCTATATGAAACATCAACACAGGCCCAAAGGGTGGTGCTGCCTATCGCATCTATGCTGACGGACAACTGGAAAAGTTCGGCAAGCACGACGTCAACGGTAACCTTCAACGGAATGCGGACAGCGGCAAGATCTTGGTAGACGGCCAGAAGTGGATCGTCGGTGCTCTCTCCCTCATGCAGGACGAAGCAGCCGAATGGGCACGGTAGTACATCAAGCAGACCGCGGATGGTACTCAAATATTCGATGGCTCTCGCACCACGTTTTGGGAAGCATTCAAGAACCGGTTCGAGCCTGTCGACGAGAAGGCCTAGGCTCTCAGCAAGCTGCAGGCATGCATGCAAGGCAACCGTCGGTTCATGGAGTTCTTCGCGGAGTTTCAATCCCTTGCTGGTCACACGAAGCTCACCCCCAAGGACCTGGCAGCCTGGCTATGGACAAAGCTCAACAGGGACTACCTCAAGCGGATCTTGTACATGGTTGACCACAACACTGGCAAAGGCCCCAAGGCGTACGACGAGCTCAAGAATGCTGGTTTTGCCATCGATTGATCGAAGGACAAGCTTTTGCAGGATCTCTTGGTGCAACAGGGCAAGACATTCTCAACTCTGGCTAGCTCATTGACGCGCGCCTTCCGCGACCCGAACGCGATGGACATCGACGCCGCGAACATCGACAAGCTGTTTAAGGGTCTCACTGGCACGGATCTCAAGTGCCAGTTCGACGCCGTCATGAAGGACCGCTGTAAGGTCTGTGGTTCAAAGTCCCACAAATCCACGGACCCCGTTCACCGTGACTCAGTCTGCAACCACTGCGGCAGGAAAGGTCATTGGTCTCGTGTCTGTCGTGCCCGCCTCGAAGGCAAGCCGAGGACCACCCCCGCTAACACTGCCGCCATCTGCGCCTCGTCTTCAGACTCCTCGTCTCAGAACTCCTCGTTTTCTGGCAGCTCGTCTGACGACCAAGCCACCACGCTCGCCGCCCTCTGTGATCAGCTGGCACTGATACAAAAGCAGCTCGGGGGTTTTGCTTAAGGGGCCGGAGTGACGCCGCATTGTCGGTCCCCGTTTTGTCAAGCCCGGATTTAACTCCAGTGCCTTCACTAGAACCACAGGACATTTCTGATGTCATCTGCTCGTGTACGATATCAGTGTTAGACCCCTTCTCGAACCATTATCATGTACCTGTAAAGCTCACCGGACTCAATAAAACTATTTGCACGCCTGCAATGATTGACTCTGGTGCGACTTCGCTATTCATCCACGAGGATTTCTGTAAGCAGCACAAGATCCTTACGGTACCACTCAAGAAGGAAATCACACTGTACAACATCGACGGAACCAAGAATGAAGCAGGATCTATCACGCCTCGTGCCAGACTCCAGCTCACTGTGGGTTCTTACATGTTTAAGGAAGAGTTTCTTGTCATGAACATCGGTCCGGAGGATGTCATCCTCGGGCTTCCGTGGCTCAAGAAATGGAATCCAAACATTGACTGGAAAATGGGAGATGTCCAATTTCAGCTTCGTGGCAGAGCTGAGGACACCCCGGTTTTTGGTATTCACCAGATTGACGCCAACCGCTCCGAACGCCGTGAATGGCTTCGAGCAGGTATTGTCGAGGATGCCAAGGACGAAGTCTGGATCCTCGCTGGCTACACTTACTCGCAAGCGATCGCTGTCGAAGCCAACCGCGAGAAGTACGCCAAGACGTTTGAGGAGCTGATCCCCAAGGAGTACCACGGACACAAGAAGGTGTTCTCCGAAGAAGAATCGCACCGCCTTCCGAAGCATCAGCCCTGGGATCACGCAATAGATCTCGTTCCAGACGCCCCGGCATCGATCAAGTCGAAGGTTTACCCCATGTCCCCTATCGAGAATGAAGAACTACAACGGTTCATTGACGATGCACTTGCCAAGGGCTATATCGTCCCCAGCAAGTCTCCGATCGCCTCCACTGTCTTTTTCATCAAGAAAAAGGATGGCAAGCTCTGGTTCATCCAGAATTACCGTAAGCTCAACGACATCACCATGAAGAACCGCTACCCCCTTCCGCTTGCCTCCGACATCATCAGAAAGCTCCAGGGTGCTAAGATCTTCACCAAGTTCGACGTCCGTTGGGGCTATAACAACGTCCGGATTAAGGAAGGTCACGAGTGGAAAGCCGCCTTCATCACCAACCACAGTCTCTTCAAACCACGAGTCATGTATTTTGGTCTGTGCAACAGCTGTCACGGATGTGACGGCGCAGCCCTATTCTCTGCCGATTTTTGGTTATTTTCCTCGATTAATCCAATGGGCAAGCAGTCCTTGTGCCGTCTGGAGTCCTAGCCGCCCACACTCAGCGCCGGCGCCCTGATGGCGCATCACCCCTAGATGCCAGCACATTTTGCTACATGCTCAGACACTGCCCGGATCACCAGTCTGCCCTGCAACCGGTTCCCTGGATCGCCGAAGCGGCACTGTCATCCCTGATAACTCCCCTCGCCGAGACACGCCGAGCTGATCAGCCTGATGACACAGCCTCGGTCCGACGCAGCCCCTCAAAACACTGCCAGCTGACACAGCCTCGTGACATAGTCCCAGCACAGCCTCACCGGGCAGCCCGCGTCACAGCCTCGTCAGCTATGCTGAGCACTGCCCATCAGCTTATGTAATCGTACAGCTTGCTCTCAACTTCTGTAGTATATAAGGGTAGCACTCCTAGCTCCTGTCTGTCATCTCGACCTCTTGGTTAATACGGACAGGTAAGCCCATTGCTTGTATTGTAGTATACACCACTAATATACCTTGATCAATACGGACAGCTGAATAAGTTGTGCGTCGCTGTGTGACTCGCTCCACTGCGCCTTGTCGTCAACAGCCTCCCTCATGAAGCATTGAGCCTTTGCTCCACGACACTACCTACGGATCTTCTGCTCCAACCACCCGCATGACTGGGCAGACTTCATAACGAATATGGAGTTCGCCTTCAACAACAGGGAACATTCGGCAACCCACCACCCTCCCTTCTTCCTTATGGATGGATATCATCCAATGGCGCTACCCACACAATTTGCCAAGTCCAAAGTCCCTTCTATTCAAGAATGGTTCAGAAGGTGACAACGTGCACAAGAAGAAGCAGGAGCCGCGTTAGACTACGCCATGGCACAAATGGCTACTCGGGTCTGCCGGTATTTCCAACCCTTCAAAGAAGGTCAGAAAGTCTGGTTGGAAATGACTCATCACGACGACAGTTACCCCTTTAAAAAGTTAGCTCCCAAGAGGCATGGACCCTTCAGGATAGCCAAGGTCTTCTCGCGCCTCGTGTACAAATTGGTGCTTCCCAAGACCATGAAGATTCATCCCGTGGTACATGCTTTACTTCTATCTCTGTATCATGAAACACCACAGCATGGGAAGAATTTCCTGAACCCTCCTCCTGACCTTATCGATGGACACGAGGAGTACGAAGTCAAAGCCATTCTGGCAGATCGTCCCTGGGGTAACGGAAGACGTTACCTCATCAGGTGGAAAGACCAACCAACGGCGGAAAACTCATGGGAACCAGAGTCTCATCTCAAAAACGCCAAGGAGCTACTCGAAAAATATAAAAGCAGACACCCCAAACTTCATGGTAAGCAGCGACATCGCTCTACAACATCGCCTACACGCACAACTGCCTCTACCAACCCTTCACAATGTCGACCAACTTCTCCTTCACCTGTCAGCGCATTCAGGCCCTTGCTACCCTCATGGGCAGCGACACCATCCCTATCACCAATGATGACCGGCTCCTCGCCCTCCACCAACTCCTCCCAGATGACTTCACTGACCATGTTTACACCCGCAACATCAACATTACCATCAATGACTGGCTTAACAACAATCCCACTCATAATGAGCGAAATGATCTCTGGAAGATCATTCTCGAATAGTGCACCAAATCCCAGCTCGCCTTTGACGATGAGGTCGAACAACGGATCATTGCGTGGGAGGCCCAAGAACGTATTCGAGAACTCATCAGATCGTTCTTCCCCGAGGTCATCCGCCTGGCCGAAAAAGACAGAAGGGGAGATGTTGACGAGGAACCCATCCGAGAAGAACCACCCTCCGAGCCAAATGACCAAGACCCTGACATCCAAGAGCTCCCAAGCGAAAACCAAGAGCCCGCAACCTCTAACTCTGATATCCTCGTCGAAGACAGACCCTGGTACGTCAAAGGAGACTGACACGAAGGGGTAACGGGACAACACGGAGAAAGGACCTGGAATGGCGTTACCGTCAGACATTTCGCCAATCACGCCTATGAAGAACAACTCACCGCAGAACGTGATTGGCCACAATTCCGAGAGTGCCTCAACAACTTCCAATATCACCCTGCCACGCGAGACGCACTCTGCTCCACAGCATTCCAAGAGGGAGCAACGACTATCTGCGCAGTATTTGCAAATTACGCTCTTGCCACCATCCACGTCCAATGCATCACCGATAACACCCGTGACACTGTCAGTGACCTCATCCAACAGCTCCAATCCACAGCTGCCCCACGTCTCGTTCGAATGGCCTGACGAGTCCGCGACCAGCTCAACCACCTCTACGATGCTCAACGAGAGCAAGAACTTCTTGTCGCCACTCTCGCAGAGCAAGACGACCACATTGTGGAGATGGTAGACGGAGTCTGGAACACGTACTTCGATCTAAACATCGGACACGTGCAATATGGCGAACAACTCCACTTTCGCTCCCAGACAGCCCGTTGCACCGAACCCCTTTCTTGCCGCCCTCAGTACAACCGGAGGGTCTGGGCTCCTCTTTATCGGGAGACTCGCCCCACTCAGGGATGGTCGTTCAATGAGGTATCACCCAACAGCAACATAAATACCCTATCTCGTCGTCAACGCCGTTGCGGCCATCATGCTCATATCTCCAACGACGAATCCACCATCATTCCACCTCCGTATACACCTCGAGATACAACTCCTCACGATGCGGATACCCCCGGCAACGACTCCACTTCGACAGACCCCGACCTGCCTCCGGAGTGTATCATGCAGTAAGTCGGTCTCGACAGAGCTCGACCCTGGACAGGGACGTAATGTTACAGTTGGGATATGACTGTGCAAGGCTATGCTGATTTATTTGATCCTCTCGTTTCTCTTACATGTTTCATCCCTTTTCTTCATCACGTTTCATTCCTTGATTCATTACGACTCACACTGACTGGTAGGCTATGCCTCGTTGTTCCCTCCTGGTAGCAGGCCTGGGTTAGTGTCGCGGAGCTAGGGCTCAACGCTACACGAGGGAGGGCGGATGGGGATGACGACGACGAGGTGCAGCGGAGCGAGTCACGCGGCGACGCACAACTTATACAGCTGTCTGTATTGACCAAGTTAACATTGAAATAGTAAATACTACACATGGCGGCTTACCTGTCCGTATTGACCAAGAGGTCGAGATGACAGACAGGAGCGAGGAGTGCTACCCTTATATACTACAGAGTCTTTAGGGCAGGCTGTACGATTACCTAAGCTGATGGGCAGCGCTTGGCATAGCCAGCGAGGCTGCGACGCGGGCTGCGCGGCGAGGCTGTGTGGGGCTATTTCACGAGGCTGTGACAGCTGGCAGTGTCCGAGGCTGTGTCGGACGAGGCTATGTCATCAGGCTGATCAGCTCGGCGTGTCTCGGCGAGGGGAGTCATCAGGGATGACAGTGCCTCCTCGGCGATCTGGGGAACCGGTTGCAGGGCAGACTGGTGATCCGGGCAGTGTCTGAGCGCGCAGTGGGATGCGCTGGCATCTAGGGGTGATGCGCCATCAGGGCGCTGGCGCTGAGTGGCCAGGCGCTGAGCGTGGGCAGCTAGAACTCCAGACGGCGCGAGGGCTGCTCGCCCGTTGGATTAATCGAGGAAAATAGCCAAAAATCGGCGAAAAATAGGGCTGCGCGGTCACATCCGTGACAGTTAGCGTATATAAGGACTATGTTAGAATTTAGAGTTCGGGCGCACGTAACTGGCTCGACACAACTTCGATTCTCAACGCTGCGGGCCCTCGGGCCCTCCTTATATACGTGTAAATACTACTAGAAAACTCTGAAAAAAATCCAATAAAATGCGAAGGATATTCTGCCCTTAGTCAGCAATGACATCATGGGGACGGTCTCGCCGACGGCAGCACCGTTCGACCCCTCGCGTGCTGACTCAGCGCGGGGCACATGTTGTGCGTTGCACTGTCAAAGTAAACCCCGCTACTTACCTTAGTAGCTTGAGTGGGGTTGGACTTGACTGCGAGTGTGCGAGTGAAGTGAGTGAAAGACAAGGTAGATGATGCTGGGGACTTAAGCCCAGCAGAGCCCGGTATATATACATGAAGGGGAGGACCCCTGGTACTACCCGAGACCCCTGATACTGCCCATTACATGCACGATGGCGTGATGATGGTGCGATACTTGCCAAGACACTCCGGGCTCGGCGAAGTCTAAAGCCGAGTACCGGATGTGTCCGGAACCTTCTACGCTATTCTAGAATACACTACCCGGACCCTGGGTCCGGCTACCTACTATACCCTTGTACCAGAGCGTCTACATCATAGATAAGATAAAGATAAGATCCTCACATGACTCTGAGTCCATTCCCAGCACGTGACCAACACGTGACCGCGTTCTGACGCGTACCTGTCCTAACCCTAGTCCATAACCCTAACCCCTAGCGCCTATTGGGCGCTTACGAGAATAAAACCGTAGGGAATTAGAAAACTGTGACAGTACCCCCTCTTCAGATTCGAACTCCCGAGAGAAGACTTTTTATTTTCCAGTGCATCCAAATCCGCCTGTACCACGATCAGTTGACTGTAGCGTTTCGACAACTTCTATGTCAGCATCGGCGATTTTCTCCAGGATCAATTGAGCTGCCCTATCTCCAGTCGTGACTGTGAAATCACTGTCGCTTGTGTTAAGGAGTAGTATTTTGACGATGCCCGTGTAGTCCCGGTCGATAACGCCTGCCCCAACATGAATGCCTTTGAGTGCAAGTCCTGATCGTGGTGCAATTCGTCCATAGGTTCCAGTTGGGACTCGGATGTGAATGCCAGTGCTGATGAGTTTGCGGTCTCCTGCCGGAATTGTCACGTCTTCTGCTGCATACAGGTCCCAGCCTGCTGCCTCGGTGGTGCTCTTGGATGGTGTTTTTCCACCATCTAGAACGATCTGAAGGGTTTCCTCTTCGTCGAGTTCTAAACCGTCCGTTTCCATAGGTGCTTCTTCGTTCCGAACACGCCAAAATTCCGCGATCTTCTCTTTAGCACCTTCCAGATTACTCTCTGGTTCCCATTTGTCTTCTTCTGGCCCATAACCCTTCCATCGAACCATGTACCAGTTTCGTTTCCTGACACGCCCGGTAGTCTTATGGTTGAGAATTTTCTCGACCTCGTATTCAAGCTCTCCGTCGTGAACTTCTGGCTCTGGTGGTGCGGCTCGTTGGCCGACGATGGAGGGTGTAGAATAGGGGCTTAATTTACTAGCATGGAACACCGGGTGATATGCCCTATATTGTGGAGGCAGTTTCACCTTGAAGGTTACTTTGGACAGTTGCTCGATGATTTCGAACGGTCCTAGGTACCTCGGTGTCAGCGTGCGTTGAGTGGTTTGATAATCCTTTGAATTCAGCAAGACTTTGTCGCCGACTTTAAATGGCACTTCTTGCTTGTTCTGGCCGTAGTACCACTTCATACGGTCCGTTGCTAGTTGTAGGGCTGCTTTGGGGTTGTCTTGGGCGTCTTGTCTAAGTCTGAATATCTCGTTCAAGTCTTTGCTTTTGGCTTGCTTGTCGAGAGTTGGTCCTGCCCGTGGGTGTCTACCATATTCTAGAAAGAGCGGTGTGTCCTTTGTACTTTCGTGTGCTGCATTGTTGTAGGCGAATTCTGCGGTGGGCAGATAATCGACCCAGTCTTCGTGATTGACATTATCAGCGAAGCAGCGTAGGTACTGTTCTAGAACTTGATTTACTCGTTCTGTTTGACCGTCTGTCTGAGGGTGGTATGCCGTAGACATCGCTGACTCGATACCGAGTAGCTTACACCATTCTTGAAAGAGTTCAGCCGCGAATTGAGTTCCTCTGTCTGAGATAATCTGCAAAGGTAGTCCGTGGATAGGGTAAATTCTATCCATCAGGATCTTTGCGAGATCTTTAGCAGAGAATTTGTTTGTTATTGCGAAGAAACGTGCTCTCTTGGTGAGTCAGCATACAACGACTAGAATGGCATCCTTTGCTCTTGACGGCATCAACTGAGTAATCAAGTCGATGGTAATAACTTCCCAAGGTCCATTAGGTACCTTGTTGGGCATGAGTTGTCCGTAGGTCTGCTGTGTGCGATTCTTCATTCGCTGACACGTGTCGCAACCTGTGACATATTTCTTGACGAAGACAGACATTCCTGACCACCAATAGTTTCGGGAGACAAGTTCGTAGGTCTTCCATCTGCCTGGATGTCCGGCTGATGGGTGGTCGTGGTGCATTTGGACTACTCGTCGTCGTAAGTCCTCATTCTCATCCTTCGGTTACGATTTCTGAATGTAAATGAAGAATCGTTCTTTCGGCGACTGGGCACTTTGGAGCTTTTGTACACCGTTACGAACTTTGGCCGAAGGTGTGGGAACTTTTATTGTAGTCCCAATAGATTTGGCCATCAATCTGAGGTTAGGGTTCATTACAAACTTTGAAGTAAATCTTTCTCGATTTTTATAGCCTTTTATACTGTGTTTCAGAACATGCCCTTGTATATACCATGACTATAGACCTTGGGCTACCTATTGGTATCCATGAAAACATGCTATGCCTTAAGCTCACTGTTCACCAGTGTGCTCAATGTTGAGCGCTTACATCAGGCTTTATATAGGCCCAATCTCAAATGTAGCCACAATAGCATGTATAGTATATCAATGGACAGAGCTTGATGAGGGTATTCAGAATATGTATATATGTTGAGGGTTCTTAGGTGTATTGAGGTGGATGGCAAGGGATCAAAGCAGCAGATGTACCTATATTAAGCGCTCACTTAGGTGAACTGCAGTGATCGTCTTGCTCTAGGTGTTCTAGGCCAAATACACACACATGTATATTATGTATACATCTATTTGCAGTTCATGAAGCATGTATAGAGCTGTACATATAATGTAAAGCTACTATTCTCTGCAAATATGATTATTTATGGTATTTTCCCGCGAATTAGCCCGTTCTACTATATAGAGGGTATATTTGATCTGAGCGAATACTGGATATATAGCACACATACCACGTGAGTATACATGAATATAATGAGCAATTGTCATGCATTGTAAAGAGACCTACAAATATAACATCGACTTATCAAAGAATATTCACTGTAGGCCTTACCTGACATACATGACATGTATGTATATATATATATGTCTGCAGCCACATCATGGTGAAGTTCACTGGAATATATGTAGCAATATATCATGTGAAACAATGAAGATATAGATATATTACCTTTAGAAGCAGATCAAGGTGAAGATTGCCATATTGGGAAGGGCCATCAGTTTACAGGGGTTAATAGCGAGTGCATGACACTATAAGTATACGATGACAATTATATGCGCATTTTATGTCGATTTATAGGGCTATATACCACACTCCAAAGAGCTTACAGTGATAGCTCTACTTTGAGCCAGGATACCTACTGAGTCATCAGTGTTGTGTGTGCTAGCCTTGGCCTTCGGCCGACAGATATGTGGGCTGCCCACGTGGCTTTCCAGGCCACATGGATGAAGTGCGCTGTGGACTTGAGCTTAATGTCCCAGCGGGTTTGTCCCACTTTCAAACTCCGTGCACGTGGGATCAGCGCTACCGTCCCTGACGCGGCGGCGCTTGTCCACTGGGTCCTTCAATGCGTCGCGGTCACTGTAGGCTCGGAAGTCTTTTTCTGCTCACTTCGTAGCCAAATGTGGTATTTCCTAGGGTGGGTTATTGGTCCAATAGCCCGTTTATGCCATTTTTAGATACAAGAATTCTTAGCAATTCTGATCTTTAAATGGATGTTGTCGAGCGCTTCCAATACCTCAGGCTCTGGTGTCACCTCGGGTAGCATGTTTGCTGACGCGCAGAGACATATGGGTTTCCTTACCGCTACAAAACGGTGAGGTATATCCTCGTAGAAGGGATAACGTTGTGTAGATAGTTGTTACATATTATAAATCCCGCACAAGCTCCTTTTTTCAAGGATCGGTAGCTGAGTTAGTTAATTGCTCTCATTGAGAGGTTCTCGTGCGTGTTCGAATCACGCTGGTAATTTCTATTTTTATTTTTATCGCCTCTGAACCGTCAGAAGTGCTCGGTTGCTCATTATGACCCCCGTTGCTTCCTATGCAGGTCATATTTTGATTTGTGAATGGTCCTGTTTCGCTCTGGGCACTAGCAAACCTCACCATTCATGTCAAAGAAGCTGAAGATATTATTTTTAAATATAACCGGAATTTATTATGTACAGTGTATCAGCGGTGAGGAGGGGTAGAAGGACGGTAAAAATGCATGTTACTGGAGGTGTTGGTGACTGGCATAGAGCGGCGGTTCGCATGGTGTTCAATTTCTCGTGCAAAATTGGCTGCGGCCTTGGCCTTCTTCATTGCAGTTAATATCCACCGCTGGTCTGCGTCGTCTCTATGGTCGTCGATCTCCTTCGCAAGAAGACGCAGCAGCCGTGCGCACTCACCAGCCTCGGACTCAATCACATTGTCGAGCTATGCAGTCAAGCGCTCAGCTTCTCGCTCGTTATTTGATTGCTAGTGAACGCACCTCGAAGCCGGCACCTCCACCTGCGCGTGTGCGCATTATACCATCTCGTCCCGTTGGTGGAGGCTTCGAAGGTGAGGAGTTGATCTGTATAATGCCAATAAGAGCGAGGCGGAAGCTTATAGAGGCCTGGCAACTCACTGGACTTGACGGACATGTTTGCAGCAGCTCAGGATCACTGCTTTCAGCCTCAGCATCCTCCCCTCGTGCACTTGACCTTGCTCCATCGTCCATGCGCGAGAGCCAATCGTAATTCCGACGAGATTCAGGAGAGGGAGCAACAACACCGTTGATTGGGACGGTGTAGAAGGGCGGGATATGATACCGGGTGACACGGATCCAGAACTCGGGGGGGGAGAGTGCCTACCGCCTGCACAAGGTGCTTGCAGAGGAGGAAGGAATGGTATTTCTGTGCCCCGCAGTCACACGTCCACTTCTGAATGGAGGTTGCATAGTTACCCTTAATAGCAGCCTTCATCAGAGCTTCTCAGGAACGTTTGAAGGCTTCCTGCATGTGCGTGACAGATTCTGGGCGGCCGCCCTCGCGACTCGTGATCAGACTGTAGAAGGTGAGCTGATACGGGGGAAGACTCTTCGTGATGATCGAGAAGTTGGTGAGATCAAGCGGAGGGCGGTTGTACATGTGCAAGACGAGCCTCTTGACATTGCGCCAAAGCGCCTCGACCATCATCGTGGTGCGGTGAACTGGAATGCTCTTCGGATTGGCCGCCCGAGCCCAGAGCTTCCACTTCTTTGGCACATACCAATTATTCCAAAGGTATGCCCAGACCTCGCACAACCGATTCACCTCGCAATGCCGATACATTTCGTAGACCGCATCACGGTAGATGTCGTCGTGCGAACGTGCACAGCCATGACGCTCAGGGAGGAATGGATGTTGATTTGCGTGCTTGGCGAAGAGGCGCAAGATCGGAATGCGATGGATGGCTGGGCAGAAGACATAGTTCTTGGGCTTCGCAGCCTTGCTGCGTCCAGGAGCGGTGTTGGGCCCCAAAGCTGGTGTAGACGTGGATGTGGCGGCGGCTGCAGTGGCGTTTGCCTCAGCAGTGACCTCCTCTCGAATCTCGCGCGCGAATTGCACCAATTCAGCGCGACAGTCTTGGGAGGCGTCGTCCATCCATTCTTCATCTTCGTCGTCCCAGTCTATCTCCCATTCTTCATCTGCCTCTACATCACCTGCCGCCTGCTTCTCGGCTAGATCTCCCCAGCCAGTTCCATCATCACTCCGCTCATCATCAGACTTCTGACCGTTCTGACCAGGTGTCTGAGTTCTGATAGAAGAGATGACTTCGCCTGCTTTCTTTGTGACAGCGGCGGCGTCTTGCTCTAGGTCGAAGTCCTCTATAGGCTCAGCGTCGTCTAAGGGACATGCTTGGCCCATGTGGCGAGCAGGAATTCGGATGATGAGCTTCTGCATTGGGACCACATCTTGAGATGGTGGATCAGGCAGTCGCTCTGGAGGTGAGTTCATTGGCTGCCCAGAAAGTGGTGTTAACGGCGTGAGAACAGATGGTCGACCATTGATGAGCAAGCGAAGCCGGGGGATAGGTGTCGAGGGCGGCGGCTCGATTGCCTGTCCAGGCTGTTGCTGAGCCCACGGTACGAACTTCACGTCGATGAAATCAAATAGTTCATGCGCGTACTCAGCGTCATAGTGGCCAGGCTGTTCATCATTCTTCGGAAGGGGCTGCTTGAGAGCTCGGAGAGCATGCCAGAAGCATAGCTGATGTTTAGCGTGGGGAAAGACCGCACCCATAGCGTTTATCTCTGATTGATCCTTGTCCGTGAGTACAAACTCTGGGTTGACGCCACGGGCCTTGAGGCAGCGCAGGAAGCGTTCTAAGACTTCCTGCTTTGCCCCAGACTCAGCATTCTGATCGGTCTGCACGTAACAGAACGCCAACGGTATTCCTGAGCCCTCCACCCCTGCAACCGCCGCAAACAGCTCATAGTTTGCGCCATTCGTTCCGACTTTTCAGGTAAGGATCAGTACCACATCACACAGATAGGACGAGCTGATCTTACACGTTGAGTCCATGGCAAGCTCCTGTGTGTGCGGGGCCCACCGATCGAGAACATCGGTGACTTCAAAGGCAAGTACATGTGTTCCAGGTGCTTCTTGGACATCGAGAAGCTTGACTTGATGCTCGTCTCCATGCTCAGCAATGAATTCAACTGCAGACTCAAGGGGGTCCTTTCGCAACTTCCAGCTGTCTTGGCTCGCTAAGTGCCAATAGTAGCGGACGGCGTGGGATCTGAAGGGAAGTGTCTCTGGGGCTTCTTCTGCAATGATGTGGCGCCATATCTGACCTATCGTCAGCTTCTACCCTCTACTGTGATATCATATCGTCACGCACCTGTCCGGAAAGCAAATCCCGTGCGTGCGTGTCGATATACTGCTTCCACTTGTCAGGGAGTGCGATATCCACATAGGGGAGGTGTGTTTCGATATGCTTGAGCTTGATATTGACATATGTTGACGTTTCTGATGCGTATATATGCAGCCAACCGTCGCAAGCGTAGCGGGTCATTCGACGACTTGCCCGTGCCTTTCCCCTCTCCTTCTTTGGCTGCTGCCCTCGGTCTTCGGACTGTGCGCAGCTGAACGAGAAGACAATGTCTTTGGTGCGTGCACGGTCTCGTTTCGTCTCATAGCTATGGTTCAAATGATATATATCGGCTAGAATCGAATTTAAACGAGGTGCGCACCTCCAGTGCAGTCTCATGTACTCTCCGACATGCTGAGAGACTAGCCGTGCCCTCTCCTTCGCAGATACACCGTGGGGGGCTAGAGAGACCGTCTCTATGCGTGCTGAAGCGGTCAAGTGCGGGTTTTTGACCTCGTCTTCAAGGTAGGCCAAGAAGGAGTCGAGCGACCACTCGGGGAAGTCCTCCGCAGTGTCATCGCCATCGGATTCAATGGCGTCCTCAAGCCTGTGCTTCCGCCTTGAGGCTTGCTTACGCTCGGCAGCCTTTTTTCAGCACCCTGTGCAGTTAGGCCCCAATTGGCCCGGGTGCGTTCTGCTCTGCACAAATTCTTCGTCTGGTCTTGCTTCACCACATCCTTTGCAGGTCTTCATAAGCAAGAGCGCTTTGGGAAAGGCCCAGAGGCAGGCTTTAGAGGGCTAAGGGGAGATAGTGGTGCAGGCAGCTGGTTGCAGGACTCAGCAGCGGTAAACACAGCGACATGTTTCCCTCGCAAGGAATCTACCAAGTAAGGCTCATTTCTAAGTATTCTGAATGCTGTATAATGTCAAGCCTAATGCGCAATACACTCATGCCTTTTCACTTCTGAGTGGGCGCTCATAGCCTTGTCTATTGCTGATCAGTGGGGCTTGAAAAGGGTATGAAGCACCATTTTGTAGCGGTAAGAAAACTCATATATTGCTTTTGTTACCCGCTTTGATATACTTATACAAGGGGCGGCCAGCGGGCGAAGGACCCAGAGGACAAGCGCCGACAGGACAAGCGCCGCCGCGTCGGGGACGGTAGCGCTGATCCCACGTGCGCGGAGTTTGAAAGTGGGACAAACCCGCTGGGACATTAAGCTCAAGTGCGCTGTGGGTCTAAAGGGCCCCATTCCTGAAAATAGAGGAAAATAACGAAATATATTTATTTTCAGACCTAACTTGGTGTCCCTTCATGGTACAGAGCCTGCACAGGGCTCAAACATGTATATACACACTATGTAGAGCATGTGTATACACTGGATGCATGCTGTGCACCTTGGATGAGCTTCCAAGGTGGGGAAAAGCGAAAATAGAGGAGGTGGTGAAGATTGAGCTAGAAAATATTGTTTCGGCCGAAAAACCACCTAAGCGCTGGTGTGTAAAATCGTTTTACGTACGTAAAAACACCTAGGACATCAAGGATGCGTCTTTACGTACGTGAAACGATATGACTAAGCACTGCCATTAGTTGGGGTCTTTTCTGGAGTATTTGCGCCTTAGTACACTCCGGGGTGCGCTATAAATCCCGGTAAAATGCGCAAATAATCCGCGGCCATGTATTACATTGGGATACAGTTTGATCGCACCTGCCCAGAAAGGCAACACAGCGCGATGGCTCGATTTCTACTTCTAAAATCGAAATAAATTAAGTAGCATCCTCAACTCTACCAGTGGCTTCTGGATAGTGTACATATATGGAAAGGAATGTCTGATATAGTGCCAAACTTTGTATAAACTGTGAAGCAAACTTTGATGGCAGGAAAGGCTCTATAATGCTCAATATCTTGTGAAATTGGATATTTATTCTATTCTTTGTATATATAGGTCTAGACCTGTATATACAGAGTATGGCTGGCATCTGCATAGTACGTATATATGGCTGCTGTATTATCACACTGACTCCAGCAATCCCGGCAGAATAGAGCCTGTGGATGAAGCTTAATCTGTTTATTTCGCAGTTTTCAATAAATATATTTGTATAGCCTCACCAAGGAGGGGCCCTTTCAGGATACAATTGTTTATGATAGCAGCCATCCATGCATGCGCGCTATATTATACCTGACAATATACATAGCCTTGCAAGGGTGAGCTAGCTACATCTTCCATCAGAGAAGCTTTTAACAGATAATTATAGTACTTGTACATGATATCATATTTTATAGGGGGTGTTAGAGTGCAGTGGATATATGGACATGCAATATACTGTAGATGTTCATTGTAGGAGGTGAACTCGACTACAGGAGTGCTCTGCATCACACTGGTGGTAGTGAGCAAGCAACCAAATGTATTGGAGCAAAGGGTGAACTACTGATCTGGTGATAGTAGGTGAGCAACTGAAGAGCTCAGGGCACTACCCCCACGATTTATATACTATCCTACAGAGGGGATCAAAGCGAACTAAGAACAAAGAAATGAAAGTGAAAGGGACAAAGGAAAAGAGTACAAAGGGACTTCTTTGTCAGTGGCCCATGAGGGCCACTGCACCTGGTCAATCCACTGGGCCACTGAGAGCCGCTGAGTGCAGAGGGGCGGTTGCATCACAAAGGACACAACTAATGCTCCCCCTGATACAGGATGTCTCTGCACAGGCCCCCCCCCCCCCCCCCCCCCACATTGAGCACATCTACTGCAAGCCCATAAGGCGACAGAGTGCAGCAACCTTGGCCACAGACAGAGCCTTGGTCAGGATGTCTGCAACCATCAGGTCAGTCTAGACATACTCCGGAGAGATCTGGCCATTCTCTATCACATCGTGCAGTCAGTAGAGGTGCAGCTGAATGCGCTTCAATCACCCAAAATGCTCAGAATTCTTGACCACTGCAATAGCAGAGTTGTTATCCATGTAGAGCGTCAACGGGGAGTGAGAGAGATTGTAACCAAGCTATAAGTAGGTTGCACATCCAGGCAATGTCCCAGCCAGTCTGATTGGCAGTTATGTACTCCGCCTTTGTGGTAGTCTGTGCCACCACAGTCTGCAGCTTGCTGCTCCAGTTCATAGCACCAGTGCCCATTATGACAATGTAAGCACCAGTTGAGCACAGTGTGTTGTCAAAGTGATGTGCAAACTTGCGCCGGACTTGCAGTGGGTTCACGCAAGTGCCGACAACCGTCTGCCGTGTGGCGCTGTTGCGGAGCAAGGGCTCAACGCCGCACGAGGGAGGACAGATGGGGAGGACGACCGACGAGGCGCGGCGGAGCGAGTCACGCAGCGACGTACAACTTATTCAGCTGTCCGTATTGACCAAGATATCATTAGTGTTTGTAACTACAATACAAGCGGGGGCTTACCTGTCCGTATTGACCAAGAGGTCGAGATGACGGACAGGAGCGAGAGGTGCTACCTATATATACTACAAGAGTTCAGGGCAGGCTATACGATTACATAAGCTGATGGGCAGCGCTCAGCATAGCCAGCGAGGCTGCGACGCGGGCTGCGCGGCGAGGCTGTGCTGGGGCTATGTCACGAGGCTGTGTCAGCTGGCAGTGTCTCGAGGCTGCGTCGGGTCGAGGCTGTGTCATCAGGCTGATCAGCTCGGCGTGTCTCGGCGAGGGGAGTCATCAGGGATGACAGTGCCTCCTCGGCGATCCGGGGAACTGGTTGCAGGGCAGACCGGTGATCCGGGCAGTGTCTGAGCGCGCAGCGGGATGCGCTGGCGTCTAGGGGTGATGCGCCATCAGGGCGCTGGCGCTGCATGGCCAGGCGCTGAGTGTGGGCGGCTAGGACTCCAGACGGCGCGAGGGCTGCTCGCCCGTTGGAGTAATCGAGGAAAATAGCCAAAAATCGGCGAAAAATAGGGCAGCACCGTCACATCCGTGACAGGCGCGGAAGCAAAACACCTTTGGGTGATCAAGGCTAATACCACAGCCTCCCTTTCATGGTAATTTCTGTATAGTTATAGCTTTGATAATCGTCCCCGCTCCTTTATATACATTTCACAGCCCCCTCTTGACACTTAGAGACTTGATTACTCTAAGTGTGCATTTTCCTTCATACCTGCGAACTCCAGTAATGTACTAATGCATGTATTAGTTACTGGACTGAGCGTCCCCCTACAAATACATGATAGAGACTTGATTACTCTGAGTTTACTGGACTGAGCATTCGCCTACAGGTCCTGCGCACCCGACTGAGCCTCTCGGTCGCCCCTTACCAGAAGCGCCACCTCCCGTGCACTTCTGATATGTGTCAGAGTTTCCGGCATAGTCAGCATTCGAGTAGGTCACAAAGAGCTCCTTCATTGCAGCAGGCCCATAGGTGAGCTGCAAGTTCAGAGAGCCCTTGAGGTATTAGAAGAGTGATTGATTGCCTGTCAATGGGTCTGGCCAGGGTTCACATTAAAGTGAGCTAGCACAAGGACTGCATAGACAATGTCAGGATGAGTGCAGGTGGCAAGGCACATGAGGAAGCCAACAGCACTGATATAGGGAAGATTTTGCATGGCAGCGTGCTCTTCTCGAGTGGAGAAACAGTCTGCTGTAGACAACCGCTTACCAGTATCACAAAAATGCGCTGCCCTAGCGCCTATACACCAAAGCAACCAGCAATACTCACTGGCAAAGGTTTACTTGGACTACAAAGGGTGTAGCCAAGCTTGAAGACGAGGTATAGAGACTAGAGAGGTGAGATGCGATGAGATTGAAGCTGGGGAGGCACCCCCAGCCCTCAGGGTTTATATACATGTGCACCAGGTCCCCAGGGACCGGTGTTCAGGGTCCTAGCTATCTAATACCTACTACGCTATTGGCTAGTGCCCTACAGGCATTCCTACATTCTCCTACACGTTCTTAAATGTTCCTACGATGTCCCAGAAACCTCCAGAACGTTCCAGCACTGTCCGGACCTGTCCAGAGACCTCCAGGACTTTCTAGTCCATTCCGGAGTGTCTCGGCGCTTCCAGACCCTTGCCTGCTTCTAGACCTTTGACCATGTGACCCTGGGATACCGCACGTGTGCGCATCACGTGACCGCCGTATCACGTGACCAGCCCCGAGCCTAGGGCTGTCACTCCAGCGCTTCTGCATGTCACAGTTCGGAGTAGTCGCTTCTGTCACCTGCTGCCCCTAACCCTAAGAGTTGAGACGAAAAACTGTGACAACCAGGATTCATGGATGTCTGCACAGAGGAGCAGAATACTCTAGCATATCGAGAATGTACTGACGCTGTGAGATGGAGATGCAGTGGTTGGGACGATTCCACATAATCTAAATACCTAGCAGGAAGGATGTGGGATCCAGGTCGCGAAGCTTGTAGTAGTCAGAGAGCTATTGCACTATGTGGTCAGTCTCAGCAGCACTGGTGGAGGCAATGGTGATGTCATCAATAAAGACAGGCATGATAATCCCGGCGGCATCCCTGTGGTAAAGGTGGAGCGAGGCATCAGATTTGAACCAGGTAAAACCTAGATCGTGCAGTGTAGCGTGTAGAGTCTTGTTCCAGACATGTCCAGCTTGTTTGAGACTGTACAGTGCTTTTCTGAGTTGCAGGATATTGCCAGGTTGGCCAAAGTGGAAGTCCTCAGGTTGCTGCATGTAGACCTCCTCTTTTAGTATGCCATTAGTGTAGGTGTTTGAGATGTCAATAGAGTGCAAGTCCAGGTCCTCGAGTGTGGACAGTGCAAGGACAATCTGAATGGAGGCCATGCATGCTGTAGGGGTAAAAGTCTCCACATAGTCGAAGCCAGGTCATTGAGCATAGCCTTTGACTACAAGATGGGCCTTGTAGTGTTTCAGCTTACCGTCAGGAAAGAATTTCTGCACAAAGACCTAGCGATTAGTGATGGCCCCCTTGCCTGGAGAAAGAGCACAGGGCTCCCAAATCTCATTGGCAAATAGGACCTCAATCACAGCGTGGGCTGCCTTCTTCCATTCCTCTGCATCAGATTGCTTCATCACAGCACTCCAGCTATTCGGCCAAGTATCCCCTGCAGCCTCAGTCTTAAGACAAAGCTCGTTTGTGGAGGTGTCTGATAGTGGAACATCATTCTATTAACGAGGTTTCTCAGCAGTGGGCTCTGATTGAGCAGGCTGGGCAGATTGGCCAGACGAAGCTGGCTTGACCTTCCACCATTCACTAGGAGGCTTGATGGTGCATCTGGGGTGAGACTCTGCTAGGGAAGGCTGAGAGCCAGATGGGTGGGTGTCACAGTTTTGCATCTCAACCCTTAGGGTTAGGGGCAGCAGGTGACAGAAGCGATTACTCCGAACTGTAACATGCAGAAGCACTGGAGTGATAGCCCTAGGCTCGGAGCTGGTCACATGATATGGCAGTCACGTGAGGCGCACACGTGCAGTGTTCCAGAGTCACATAGTCGAAGGTCTAGAAGTAGACAAGGGTCTGAAAGCGCCGAGACACTCCAGAATGGACTGGAAAGTTCTGGAGGTCTCTGAACAGGTCTGGACAGTGCTGGAACGTTCTGGAGGTTTCTGGGACATTGTAGGAACATTTAGGAACGTGTAGGAGAATGTAGAAATGTCTATAGGGCACTAGCCAATAGCATAGTAGATATTAGATAGCTAGAACCCTGAACACCGGTCCCCGGGGACCTGGTGCACATGTATATAAATTCTGAGGGCTGGGATGTCTCCCCAGCTTCAATCTCATTGCATCTCACCTCTCTAGTCTCTATACTTCGTCTTCAAGCTTGGCTACACCCTTTGTAATCCAAGTAAACCTTTGCCAGTAAGTATTGCTGGTTGGTTTGGTATATAGGTGCTAGAGCAGCGCATTTTTATGATACTTCCAACTGGGACATGTGCTAGATGCCTGTATGGCATAGAGATAATGCACTGGTTTTATAAGACTTTATCTCAAGGATTAAAGTTTATAATGTCATATATTCTCTTTCAAAAGTAACTGAGTTTTTGTTCTTATACAAGGTCTCATGTGGCTCTAATATATATACATACTTTACGGACAAGGTTAGTAAATGTCAGATGCATTTTGTTTCATGCAAATGAGCCTAAAATAGGTGCACATCTGAAAATGAAGTGAAAGTGAAGATTATTATAGAAAAAAAATGTTTTGGCCAAAGTGCTGGTAAATCAAGGCAGAACTCATATACAAATCTGGATCAAAGAAGATATCATATACCTGAATGCTCAATAGAACTTGACTAAACAATATAGCAGGCTTGTAGTCTTTTATGCAATATTTGTTCTGTTATTCTTTATAAATCCTGGTAAACTGAGCAATTAGTTTGCTATAGTGTGATGCACGATGGATACAAGCAATTTAAAGTCGATGAAAGATTATATACTACAATTAAAGAGTACAGAGCTAGGGTCAGGATCAAGAGTTGAGGCATTTGACTTTTCATATTGAATGTCAAGAAAGAAGTGAGCATTTATAGTGATTGCTAAAAATAACACAATGAAACTAGGCCTCTTGGCATGCATCAGCCCCTGAATATCTGTAGATATATGTATAACATTAATTAAATGCATGTAATATTCATATATAATATAAAGTGTGCATATCCAAAATTGTAATTAATGAAAGGCTTACTATGGCAAATATGACTCTGCAAAACAAGTAACCAATTTAATCCTTTGAATATACATCACCCATTCTGCTCAGTGCAACAAACAGCACCGCAAAAAATTTCAGTGCTAATTCTATTACATTCTTTATAAAAGCCACTGTATTTCAAATATACTATTTATTTTAGTACTCAAGCATGAAGAAATCGTACTCGCCGACTCACGGCCTACACTGACCTAGTTCTTATACGTTGAGTAGGATCAGTTGAAGCCATTCCTGTGCGTCGTACGTGAATGGCGACATTTGAAAATGCTGAAACGTGCCAGTAAAGGTCATATCGCTGGAGGCGTGCAGGAGATAGGGCCGGGCAAGTTGTGCCTTTGGTGTCCGGCATGCTCTGATCCCGAATGAAATCTCCCGGCAAATTGGGAGCTGATATCAGACGATCTCAAGTATGTCCACCTTGCCATCGCTCCGTGCAGCTTGACTGATCTGTTACAGGTATATCTATACGATAGCAATAGCAATCGACGCAAATTTTCGCTTGAAGCGCCAGGCAGTGTCGAACAACGCCCGCGACCCTGCGCTGATCTCTGGTGACGGATTCTTCGTCGAGAATACGGAATACGAGCGCTTCATCCTTAAGCATGTCGACGAAGAAGATGTACGTATTCGTTATGGTGTTAGGACCACATGGAGCCTGACCTCCGTCGCAGATGAGCACTTGTACTGGCTTTAAAGTGCTGCTATATGCAAATACCCGTTTCAACAAGGGGTATGCCCTGACCGGTGTCACAATGGCAGTCTGTGCTCGCCACGGGTTCGTACTACCCAATGGTGTCGGTGACCTTCAGAAGGGCGAACGGTGTGTACTGTCTGCTGTGCACAACATTGTCCGAGTCTAACTCCGTTTTTAGACATTGCAATATGGACTTTGTTACCGCGGCGGTCTTTGCATTGGTCGCGCGAGGAATCCCAATCCTACTATCATACGACATCATGTGCCAGTGGGTTCGCAATCGCGAATGTCGCTGGATGTTGGAGAACTTTCCGCCCCATCTCCGGATCCAGTTACCGGAAGGGGAAATCCGGTACGCAATCCCCAAATATCACTTCAATGGCCACAGGGAAGAGGGGCACAACCAGCACTCCCTGAATCTGCGCAAGGGATCGTGCCGAACGGATGGCGAGGAGATCGAGTGAAACTGGTTTCGCCACGAGGGCACAGCCACCAGCACGTGCGAGATGGGGCCGGGTTCGCGTCACGACACGCTCGAAGATCATTTCCAATTCTCGAACCATCTAAAATTTGTAGACATGGGTGAGTGGATATATATGGTCAGCACCACCCAACTCATCCGCTCGCTTAGGTTCAAGTCTTCGCCGTCGCCACAAGAAAGCTCTCACGGAGAGCGCGAAGTTCCAAAAACTCTTCAACGATTTTTCAGACGGTCTTCAACCCGAGAACGTGACCGAATGGATCCAGGCTGCAGACAATCTGGGAGAAGGATCTCACACTGCCGGATCCTTATTTTATGTCGCCATCGGATATGTAGTCGAAATCAGAATTAGATGGATATGACCGCTCACGCATCTTTGGCAGGCCTCACCGAATCTGACATACGCCAGCAGCTTGCTGCAGAAGACGACAAACTTGCGTCCGAGGGAGTGTTCTCGTTGCACGAGATCTCACCGGCAAGCATGCTTTCCGAGATGTTAGATATCGAGGACTAACAGTGAGTTCATTGGCAAGCCGATGTTCCCCCTTCATTCTCATGATTTTATGCCCAGGCGACGCTTCCGTCTGAAGTTTCCTCACACCGCCGACGGCACTCCTCAGCGCGCAATCGAAGTCCTTGAGAAGCAGGCCGCTCTACGACGATGCATGGGGACGGCTTGTGCGGTACAAGCGGTATACATGCCAGTCACTCTTCAGATGCTCACTCGGTACCAAATGCGGCTGCGAGAAGCCGCCGCTGCACGCTCGACCTCAGGAACGAGTCGTCCAACAAGTGGACGTCCCCGTCAGCAGCGCCTTCAAAACGAATTTGTTGACCTCGCCGACCCGGCTGAGGATCAGCCACTCTTTTTACCCTCCGAGTTACCAGCTGACGTGCTCCAGTCGTGCCTTGAAGGTCTTGCTGACATTGAGGCTAGGCTCCAAGAAGGTCAGCTTCGGGACTCACTCGACAAGCTGTGGGTCCAGCTACACGTCAAAGCACGGCTCGTCAACTTCAAAATGCGTAACGTACGCCATCAAGGAGCATTGACGCGTGCTATGAAGAGGCTCGACTCGAACGAGGAGAAGATCAAGGCTCTCGCATTCAAGTACCGCGCTGTGCGCGCCGCCAAGATGTCCCTCTCGGGTTCAGGCCTCTGGGAGCGCCAGTGGCAAATCTTAAGGCCGCAAGATGTATGCTACATGCGCGAGGCAGAACCGCTTCAGGAAGGTAATAGCTCCACTCAGAGAGCGACGGAGGGCACCCGCGCGGTTTCCTGGATCTGGGTAGCCACAGACAAAGAGGGCGAGGAGGCAACTGCAGGATCAACGAGGGGCATGCAAGAAGGTGCATGCTAAACCTTGCTACCGCGACTGCCACTAATTGCTCTCAGCCCTTCCTAGTGAATACCTCCGTGCACGGGCACGTCACCTGTGCTTTGAGGAAGAGAAGACTCAGCTCGCTGAAGATAAACGGAGGGTGCTCGTCTCACTCGAACGAAACGCTCTCGACTGGGACCTGCATCGGGCTCAGGTGGCCGACGTGTACGAAGACAACGCAGTGATGGTTGGGGTAGCTGCATATGCGTCACGACAGAACGCGTACCAACGCGGTCTGAAGTAGAAGTTTCACACTATGTGGTCTCATGGAGCGGCTGAGGTGGCATGTCGGGACGTTCAACATGACGAAGCCAAGAACGGAGAGGTCGTCGTCACCTACGTCCCGAACGAGTCTGACGGAGAAGAAGGACGAGACTCGGATAATGAGGATTCAGAGTGGTCAGATAGCGAAAGCTGATATGCATGTAACTCATAGTCCTGAATTCATAAGTCTTCGGGGGTATCTGCACGCGTGAAGGGGTGCGGGGAGGACTTAGCCGTCTCAGCAGATGTGTGTCACGTGATCTCGGTAATAGAATACAGAGCTGTCCCGCCTACCCATCGGTTGATTTCTGGGTTACATTCACTACTATGTACACCTTCCACCATCTCTGCGCCTGGTAGCGGAGGTGTATAGATCAATACATAGGGTCTTCCCACGAGGGTACAGAATATTTAAGCGCACAAGTACATGGACACGAGGAAAGGTGCAGAGCATGTGAAAACTAGTAAAGTGATCGATGTAATGGTTTCTCAATGCCTTTGAACGTCGCCGAGACTTCTTGCAATTATACCATATTTATTTTTGAATTGACTTGCCACGCGTAGCAGATGAGGGGTTACCAGGATGCGCTGAGGGGAGGGGAAAATGTTATACTACTATACCGTGCATGCAGAATATATCCACATATCCTAGGATTTTCTCGGATTTTCCTATTATTTTCCCGCACTTTTTCAGCATTTTTCCTCGCATTTTTCTCTCCCTTTCCCCGCATTTTCCCGCGGACCGGTCAGCGTTTTCGAGCTTGCTCAAAGGTCTTGGATGACGTACGCATATGTTTGAGCGCTCCAGAATATTCCTATGTTTTTCCAGTCTGGCATTCTCCGGGGGTTGGGAACGCGAGGGGTGCACGTCGCGCCCGGGTGCGCCCACGTGGCCGCCACCAAGCTGCTGGGTCGCTCGATTCAGCAGTGTTTTGATGGGAGAGGGCCCAACGGTCCAAGTCCGGCGTCACCTGAATATATGGCGGGTTTTCCACAGGTTTTCCTATAGTTTCTCACCCGGGACCACCCCAAGAAACCACCGGGCCTGCTGCGCATCATCTTCCTTTGATGTATATACCTAATTGTGTCCCACTAGACGTGCCGAGACATGCCGGAGGTCTATTTAAGCCTAGGAATGCCCAAACACATTAGTTGCCTGGTTAGTGCCAAATGATGTAACGCACATGATACCGGTTGGTCCTATATGAAACATCAAACATGGCCCAAGGCCTCGCAGCATGGAAGAGGCGGGCCGTATCAGAGCCTTTCCCCTTGAATGGGACGGGCTTCTCGACGAAGGGCAGTTTCTTGTTCGCGTTGACCGTTGCGTTGACCGTTGTCTGATTGGTGCCAATAGTCTGGGCCAGAGTGTTAACCGTGTTTGTGAGCTGCGTCATTGCCTGGGCCATCTGCAGGAGGGCAGCAGAAATGGGGTCGGGGGGGCCGGGCCAGGAGGCGCTCCATCGGGAGTGCTCGACATATTGGGGGGACGGGGAGTGTTTGCTCCTGAGTGAGCGCAGGAGAGGTTAAACGGGGAAGGAGCAGGTTCGTGGTCTGAGAGAACAGAGCCGAGCGATGTCTCAGGAGATGAGTGGTGGCTGCTGTCCGGAGGGCTGCGGTCGGGGGTGTTCAGGGTGGTAGCGGAGGTGCAGGCGAATTCTAGCCTTTGCGCGAAGCGAGGGAGCTCGAATTGGACTTCTCGAGTGCTCAGTGGAAGCTGTGGGACTGATGGGGCGCTTTCTCGATATTGGCAGGGCTGTTCACTGCAGAAGACGTCTTCCCAGTTTTCACCTCTGTCGAGAAGATGGCTATCACGGACTTCACCAGTCTCATAATTTCTCGCAAAGAAATGCGGGTCGCGCGAGCAGTCGTAATCCAGAGCGACACGAGATGTATTTTATAAACTACTCGAAATATCCAGCTCGGTACATGATATCTAGTTCTTCCACGATGCGGCGGAAGTTGCACCTTAAACCGATGAACGAAATGTCACCAATCTGAGCAAGACCTAGCTCGTATTGGTGCCACTCCTTAAACATGGTGGTAGGGGCGAGGCGGACAAGCTCAGCACGGATCTGCTGGAGGCGCTCGATCAGCTGGCAGACGCCGCGTGCGTGGTCGCTGTTGACGAGGTGGAACAGATCGACTTCTTCGACGGCCTTGAGACGCTTGATGGTGGCGTCGAGCTTGGGCGTGAAGATGCCGACAAGATCGGTGGGGGAGTATTTGGGGATGTCGATGCCAACAGGCTTGCAGGCGATGGGCTCGTACATCGGGGCGGCGCTGAGGCGCTCTGCCAAACTGAGCTTCGAGGAGGAAGCAGCTACGGCGGCCTGGGCTTCTTGTGCTTCGCATTGGCGCTGCTCGCGGATGCAGTTGCCTACGCGTTGTTCGGCTTCACGAGCCTCGCGGACGGCAGTCCAGTTGATGGAGGGGACAGAGGGTGGAGGCTGGGGAAGCATGGACACGCACTTGATGACTGCCTTGACTTTGCGGTCAGTCCACTTGACGGAGTTGCCGGCCTCGCGACGACGTTGGAGGCAGTCGAAAATGCGCTGGGGGATATGGTCCTTGAGGAGAGGTGCGTTCGGGGGCAGAGAGGCCGCGCTTCGACGAACATCTTTCGGCACTGCAAAAGCAAGCCTTAGCAACATGTACGGAGTGAGCGGGCTGCTCGACTACGACGTACTCGCTTTAATCGGTGGGAATAAACTTTTTTAAATGGTGGTATGGGGGAGCGATAGGGGGAAAATTGCCTAGGGCACCCAAAAGATCTCAACCTAATGTCGCGGAGCTAGGGCTCAATGCTACACGAGGGAGGACGCATGGGGATGATGACGACTGGGTGCAGCGGAGTGAATCATGTGGCGACAAACTAACTTGCGCAGTTGTCCGTATTGACCAAGTGTATTAGCAATAGTAACTACTATACAAACAACGGGCTTACCTGTCCGTATTGACCAAGAGGTCGAGATGACAGACAGGAGCGAGGGGAGCTACCCTTGTATACTACAGTACTCTAGGGCAGGCTGTACCATTATCTAAGCTGATGGGTAGTGCTTGGCATAGCCAGCGAGGCTGCGACACGGGCTGCGCGACGAGGCTGTGCGGGGGCTATGTCATGAGGCTGTGTCAGCTGGCAGTGTCTGAGGCTGCGTCGGGCCGAGGCTGTGTCATCAGGCTGATCAGCTCGGTGTGTTTCGGCAAGGGGAGTCATCAGGAATGACAGTGCCTCCTCGGCGAACTGGGGAACCGGTTGCAGGGCAGACTGGTGATCCGGGCAGTGTCTGAGCACGCAGTGGGATGCGCTGGCGTCTAGGGATGATGCGCCATCAGGGCGCTGGCACTGAATGGCCAGGCGCTGAGTGTGGGCGGCTAGGACTCCAGACGGCGCGAGGGCTGCTCGCCTGTTGGATTAATCGAGGAAAATAGCCAAAAATCGGCGAAAAATAGGGCTGCGCCATCACATCCGTGACAGTCTAGGTGTCCCGTCAGAGACCGTCACCCAACGGAGAGAGGCTGCGGACATACCCAACACTTCTGACATCGAGCCAGTCTCTGAGGACGAAGGCAGACACGCAGCTGAAGGGAAGGGGAAAGGTGTCTTGAGGGCGGCCAGGATGAGAGCTGCTCAGAAGAGACCTTTGTGGAAGTCTACAGAAGATGGAGGGGCGCCAAAAGCGAAAAAGACGAAGACGAAGTAGAGTATTGGAAGTGTACCATAGTGTTGAGACAAACCGTCAGCAAATGTGCATGAAGCAAAGCGGGCACCTGCCATATATGGGTATCCCAGTATTCAAACTTGTTTCGGGATCCCAGTCTCACTTTTCGGTAGTTGAATTGCTCACTTTCAGAATCGCCACTCGCTTGATCCAACCCCCGTATCGGATCCCCTTGCTCCTCCTCTCTCGTCGTGCCCGTTTCCTTGCTCGACGTCCATCCCGTTCTCGGAAGGTGCTTAAGCGTGCCCTTCACACGTGGTACTCAAGGTCCCATGTTGAAGAGCGGGCGTGAGACTGACACGCGACATGCGCGGGCGGGCGGGCGCGCGCCTGTCAGACCCCTGACACCGCGGACCCGGAGAACTCTGCGCCGTGTGCACAGACCGCCCCACACCTCCTGCTCGGTAGACACGTTCTACCACGCCACACTTACGTGAGCTCGCTGTGCCAGACAGCGAGCGAATATTCTAGGTATTTTACGTCATTTTCTGTAGCTTTCCTCGACATGTGTGTAGCTAGAATATAAATACAGGGTCAAGGATGCCGTCCTCGTCCGTTCACTCGTCTTTCACCTGCGCAAATAAGTCTATTCACTTTCTACTCTACTACAAGTAAGTCTATATAATTTTAACATCCCACGATAGCGCCAATGCCGCGTGGCGGTGCATGCATGCCACACGTCGTTCATGCCTTTGTAACAACAGAGTTTGTTTATCTTACTGCATAGACAACAGTGGTGGGCCTATTCATTCTCGATAGCCTATTACTCTGCAGTACAACTGTTCGGTGCCCCTTTCACTTTGTGCCGAACTACATCTACACTAGTGTTGCGTAAGAAACTCCTGAGACCCTGTCGGTAACTGTAAGAAAGTCAATGGCCTGCTGTAAGTAAATAAGTACCTGTAAATTACATTGTTTACTGGCGGGCACGGACCGGGAGCGCCGGGGTAAATTACGGCAAATTACAGTAAGTAACGGTAAGTAACGGTAGGAAACTGTAAAGAAGTCCCACGCGACGGCGACTCTCGCCAGCGACCACCCTATACCCAGCTTTCAATCTCGTACTCCCCGTCATCCTCCTCACGAATGCCTGCGTCCCCAACAGAGGTGTCTGCCTTAGAGGCCTTCTCAGCACTCCCGCGCTCCTCGGCTGCGAGAACATCTTCAATCCCCGCTGCCTCCAAGTTGATTTCACTCTCTCCGCCCTCGAGGACAAGCTGCTCATCCTCGTCAGAAGTAATAGGAGGTTCGTTCACCAGCTCATCATCTGTGTCACTTTCATCCTCACCTGTGTGCAGCATATCCTCGTGTTCCTTCTGCCGCTCATGGGTGAGCTTCTCGATCTCATGGAATTTCACCGCCGGCTTGGGGCGTGCACTTGGTCGTACCTGCCATATGAGCAGCCAGGTCAGATCATTGCCTAGTCTACCAATTTGTGTACTTACCTTGGGGTCGCTTCGGTAGAACTGGCGGATCTGTGCTTGGGCAAAGATCGTTGAAATATCCATGTTTCCGCGTCTCGCAGAATTCAGCCATGTAATAATGGATGCGGTGCGTTCGTCTGCCATAGAGTGCGGGATAATTGAGTCAAGCTTGATAGCAATGGCCTAGTAACCCGCCCGAAGCTTGTCAGTATGACCAACCCCAGCGATCGAACATAGATGACATACTGCCAGAAGGCCAGCATTCTCTGTGAACAAGAACCTCTCCCACCATTCCCGCACACTCCCCCCCTCGGGCAAGGATGTGTTGAATGGGTAGTAGCTGTGGCGGTGAGACGCAGTTGGCGGTTCCGAAGACATTGCAAACAGAGTTTCCTTTCTTGGACTTGTACCCCGCGGCGGGAGTCACCTCTCGCCTGCGCGTTCTGCGCCGTAGTACTTTCTCTGTCAGACTCAGGCAGTGTATTTCAATATCTCTCTTATTTCCAAAAGGTAGCTACAGGTATATAAGGACCCGTAGGACCACCATGTACAGTAGAATCGACCCGAGTAACTTGCAGTCCTTTATCCTGTGATTTCTTGGGCGATAACCCCGTGTGCGCCTAGGGTTATCTTTCGAGACGACCTAAAGCGTTACATATTTTTCACAGTCTCGACTCTTTACTCTTGACCATAGACTCCCTCCTCTACTCGTTTATCTCTTCCTCCCTGGTCTCTACTACCTAACAGAAAAGGACAACAAAACCGACTGTCCCGGTAGCTCGCCGTCTGATCAACGCCGCGCCATCACCACAGTCAAGACAAAAAACAACGGAAAAATCACGAACCCTGAAGTCTCCTGACGAGAAGTTCCCATTTCTATCTTTTGTGCACTAACTTCGAAACTTTTTGAGCTCTAGACATGTCTATTCGCGCGAACGCGAACACGTACAACCTGCGTCGACGCAAGGGAGCGTCCACTATCCCCGGCGCTTTCACCACCCCCATCCCTGCGACACCGCCATCCAATGCCTCTACCCCCCTTTCGGAGGTATCTGGAGGCTTGGCGGACAGAGGTCACAGCGATCGCGGGTTTGAGAATGCACGGGAAGAGTCACCATCCCCACCTGGGCCGCGAACGGCCAAAGGGAAGGCTGCCGACTCCAGCAAGGTCAAGGACGCCTCAGTCCCTTGCTCCCCAGTGACGCGGAAGGCTGCCTCGACGGCAGCGTTAGACCCTCGTCGGGCCACGGTCAAGGAGGTCGCGGACGACGACGAACCTGGTTCAAGGACAGTGGCTGGAGGACGAAGTCACGTCGGAAAGAACGCAGGTGAGCGTGGAAAGGCCAACCACGCCGAGGCTGCCTCGGCACGAGCAGTCTCACCCGGAGCTTCTGGTGCTCCGCCCACGATGGGCTCTGCAGCACCAGACAAGGGGGGGCTAGGCTCGTCTGAGAAGCCACCGTCGATCCCGGACAACGGACGGGTGCAGACCCACGGCGAACCGCGTGGGCGAAAAGCCGCGCTTCACGCACAGTGTCCTTCGCTGGCGCAGCGAGAGCGATCACCATCGCGAGGTGAAGGCTCGTCAAAGCTGCAGGGTAAAACGGTTGATCCGCGCAATTGGGGCGCGTTGGGCATAGACGATAGCGAGCTAGATCCTGACGCGCAGCGCCAGGTGCTCGAGATGTATGCTAGCTTAAAGAAAGGCATACCAATCTTTCCTGATGATATGAGCCTGGAGGCTCAGCGTGATGTTCTCGAGTACTATGCAGCCATGAAAGCTCGCGAACCGTGCCCTGTACACGACGTCTCGTCTGGGGCGACGACGGTAAAGCATGAGCCAGCGCCGACTCCCTGTCTTGGGTACGGCGAGGAGTCTATTGAAGCATTGGCTCGTGAACAACAGTCCCAAGCAACACAGTTACGGCGGCGACTGTCTGCGGTTGCTGCACAGCGCATCAATGCGGAGGTTGTTGACCTCACCCGTGAGCCTAACAAATGCAAGGATATGGGTGTAAAACTGCCACGCCAGGCCAAATCGAAGTCTTCCGTGGCGAGCGTCGTGATCACGGACCCACCACTGTTGAGTCAGTTCGGCCTTGAAGCCAACAAAGACTTGCGAACAGGTTCACGGCGAGAGACTCCGTCAGGTCAAGCCGAGGGAGGTATTAATACCATGAAGCCCGCGGCTCAAGTTGAGCCCAAGAGCTATCTCGGGGAAGCCTTCGCTACCTCTCGCAATGACCCTAGGTTTGCGCGTGGGGCTACCGGTGGTGACCCTGATCCTAGTTCGTCTGATTCAAGCTCTTCGGAAAATGAGCAATCAGACAGCGGCTCGGACATGAAAACGACGCGACGCGCAAAGAAGAAGAAGACGCACCTAAAGCCCAAGGTGCCGGTGCATAAGCCGCATGAGCCCGAGAAGTACAATGGGAAACCAGACGTCCATGTATTTCATAAATTCATGCGGGAAGTACAAGATTATATACTCGACTACCAACTGCCGCAGAGCAAACATGCTCGTACGGCGTCCTACTTCCTTACCGGAAAGGCCTATGAGTTCTATACCACCCAGGTGTCCATGAACCCGTCAGAATGGGTGCTCCATGACTTCTTCATGGGGTTGTTCAACCACTGCTTCCCTGTCAACTTCCGGCTTGAGCAGCGGGAGAAGCTTGAAGAGGCTAAGCAGGGGTCTAGCACAGTCTTGGAATACGTACACCGCATCGAGACGTTGTTCTTGATGGTGGGTATCGTGTCGGACCAAGACAGAGTGATCAAGCTCTGGAAAGGCCTCAGTAATTATATTCAGGCCAAGCTCTGGGAGTTTAATTACTCACCGACAAGTTCCTCATGGAAGGAAGTCGTCGAGGCCGCCGTCCGGTATGAGATCGCCGCCCAGCAGGCTTCACTGGGGAGCCGTGGCTCTGCCAATAGCAATGGTGGCAGCAGTCACCGTAACGTGCGGAATGGACGCTTCAGTACCAACCGACGCGGCAACGAAAGTCGTGGTACTCACCAGGATCGCGATCTGCAGGGTGCAGGTGGTCGACCTGGTGACCGTGATCGTCGGAGCACCGCGCCTCGGCCTGGGAATACTGCTCGGCCATCTGGTCAACGTGATCAAGGACGGGGCTCGAGGCAGCTCTCGGAGCGAGAGAAGGCTGAGCTCAAAGCTGCTAATAAATGTTTTGTGTGCCGCGAAACAGGGCACATGTCTCGTAACTGCCCACAGAATCGGTTAGTCAAGTCCCCGCGCAAGGGCAAGCCACCCGGTGTGGCGGTACATACCATGCGGTTAGACCCTGCCGGGATGGAAGACTTGCGCGTCCTCGCGGATAGCACGCCCACGGTTGGCCTAGAAGTTAATATGATAATTAGCGCAGGCATGGACGATGGGTACGACTCGGATCGTGATAGTAGCGGCTCACTGACACCGCGAAACTACTGCACGGAACGGTCCGAGGACGAGGTCGAGGCCCTCGTTGACGACTTTCGTGCCATGGACCTGGACGACGAAGGTTTCAGCATGGACATTGATAGCGGCGACGAAGACGACATCATACCTGCCCGAGAACTGCCTGCAACGGTGCGACAAGGCCGCCCACGAGTGCGCGTTGGGAATCTCTACGCCGTACGCGCAGCTGAGCTTCTACGGCGCCATGGGCCCTTTTGCTGCCACGCAGCAGTTGAGGAGCCGGGCGACCGAGAATACGCAGTCTACGGTATTGAGGGTGACCAGGTTTGCATCATGGGGAAGCACCCTATGGAAGACACCCTCGTTAGCTCCGACTGGCTCCGTGATCCAGATTTCAACCTACCTCGGTGGTACAAGCTTCAGGTCGCTAGGCACAACCATCATTACCGCTGCATGCGGCGCATCCGCGGAGAACCGATGGGTGATGCTCTCGCCCTTGGAGCGCAGCGGATGTTGAACGAACACTTCCCGTACCCTGCTTCCTGGGTACAGTGGAAGGGCGAGAACTTGAATCCAGTCCGCTTCGTCTGTTTTGCAGGCGATCGGGACGAGGTGGTTACTATCTATGATGCATACTATGAGACAACGAGCGACGTTCAGCGTTCCGCTCTCGAGAATGTCTTTTATGACTTACCGAATGCTTACGCCAAGGTCATTGCGCAGGCGCTGGTCTGTGAGCCGTTTGAGCTGGATGACCTTGACGGTGAGCTTGCGTGGTTATTTCGGGCTGGCGCTGGTGTCGACAATGTCGGGACCAGCGTAAACACCTCGAGTCTGCGATTGAACGCCACTGTGATAGAGGCTGCGACGTTCCCGGCACTACAGCGTAATGCTGCGGTGACCAAGGATCTTGGCCGGCGTGTACCAGACCCAATTGTGGTCGTCGCGCGCATAAACGGGCAGCCCGTGCGCGCGTTGGTTGACTCCGGCTCGCTCGCAGATTTCGTGTCTACCAAACTCATTCGTCAGCTTGGTATTCAGACGTTTGAACTCGCCAAACAATTACCTGTACACCTGGCTGTTCAGGGCTCTCGGGCAAAGGTCAGCACTGGTTGTGAGCCTCTGTTTGAGTATCAGTCGGTGCGGGAAAAGCGCTACTTCGACGTAGTGAACTTACTGCATTACGATGTGATTCTCGGCACGCCGTTCTTTTGTCAACACAAGGTCACCGTTGGCCTGAATCCGACCTCGATAGTGATCGGAAGTACGGCGGCGGTACCTATCCAGGGTCGCGGAGTGCGCTCATTGCAATCGCGGGCCGCGGACTTGTTTGATCGACGCTTGCAGGAGGCTCGCGAACACCTGCGTGATTGTGCTCAGTGCATCGCGAGCAATGACACGAGCGCAACGCCATTACCTCCACTCCGGGAAATCAACCATGAGATCCCGTTGAAGGACCCCACGAAGGTCATTCCGTGGCGCCCGTCGCGTTGCCCTGAAGCTCTTCGAGATCTCTGGGCAAAGAAACGAGATGCGTACTTGCAGTCGGGCCGTTGGCGGATGTCGAATGCCCGTAACACCAGTCCCATGCTGTTGTTGACGAAGCCTGGAACAGGCATCCGGGACATCCCGCCCCGTCTGCGTTGTGTGTTTGATCTGCGGGAACGCAACGCGAACACGATCAAACTCACCTCTCCGTTACCAGACATGGATGGCATCTTGCGGCGCGTGGCGCGCAAGCCATATCGGTCTTCCCTTGACGGCAAGGATGCGTACGAATGCATCCGCGTTAAGCCCGAGCATGTCGAGCGCACCGCTATGACGACCCCTGACGGAAATATGGTTAGCCTGGTACTCCAGCAGGGTGACTGCAATGCAGTCGCGACATACCAGACGTTAATGAACCATCTTTTCGGCTCGTATATCGGTGTCTTCATGGATGTCTATCTTGATGACATCTTGGTGTACTCGGATACCCTGGAGGACCACGTCAAACATGTCAAGGTGGTGATCGACATCCTGCGGGAGCAGAAGCTTTACCTGAATGGGGACAAGCTGAAGTTTCTACAGTCCGAGTTGAAGATTCTTGGGCGCATTGTGGATGCCGACGGAATCCGCATGGATCCAGACAAGGTCGACTCCGTCTTGAATTGGAAGGTGCCGACTACCAAGGAGCTTCTTCGGGGCTTCCTTGGGTCAGTCGGGTACTTAGCCGATGACATCGCCTTCGTTCGGATACCTATGGGCATCCTGAGTGAGCTTACGAGCTCAGATCATGCTTTCGAGTGGAACCATACTCACCAGCGTGCGTTCGAGGACATAAAACGCCTGGTACACAAGCACCGAGAGCACCGACGTGCACCTCTTGACTATCGGGAGGGCGCGCCGCGTATCTGGCTCACCACTGACGGTTCCGTCAGTGGCATTGCGGGCGTGGTCTCTCAAGGCAATGACCGACTTACTGCCAAAATTGCGGCTTTCTTCTCAGCTAAATTGACGAGCGCACAGGTCAACTACCCTGTCCATGAGCTGGAAATGCTCGCGGGAGTGGAAAGCATGCGACGCCACCGTGACATCCTGCTCGGGTGTCAGTTCACTTGGGTTACAGATCACAAGGGACTGACTCACCTCTTGAAGCAGAAAACCTTGTCAGCACGGCAGGCTCGTTGGATTGAGAAGATCAGCGAGTTCAACTTCACTGTGGAATACTTGCCTGGCCCTTTGAATGTGCTGCCGGATGCGCTCTCGCGCATGTACGCCAATGATGCACCAGGGACTGTTCGTGCGCCGTCAGAATACACCGAGCACGACGATGACGAGGACTTACCTGCTCGTCTTGCTGCCTTCTCGGTGTCTATGCCGGCTATTGTTGGTGATGAAGGTGCCGCTGCACAGCTCGTCGATGCTGTCTCCTCTCCGCCGCGGCGTAGCCCGCGCAACCATCCCCCGCCTGCTCCTCGTCCTGAGAATGCGCATGCATTTGCAAAGCGGGTTAAGCGACTCGTTGTGCATGGTCCTCGTGCACAACGAGTGGAGGGCGGGTCTGAGGAGAACAAGTCAGAACGAAAGAAACGAGTCCCGCTGGCGGACATAACTCACGAGGTTGTGAACACAACACCCCCTGAAGCTGCGGAAAGCCATTCCGAGTCGTCCTCAGATGGCGATAACGTGGGCGAATCACCTGAGCATATCGAACAGGCCCCTGAAGATAAGGAATCAGGGTCTGTGAGAGATCAGAACGAAACACTCACCGAAAGGAACTCAGTAACAGGGTCAGACGAGCGTGAGCCGTCTACTGGCCAAGAAAGCTCGTTTCTCAGCACGCTGCAGGACGACGTACACGGGTACCACATACCTGACCTCGTCCGAGCCCGCTACGGCGAGGACTACTGGTTTAATCAAATCCTCGCGCAGCCTTCGCACTACAAGAACTTCCGTTATGAGGACGGTCTACTCATCATGAGAGAACACGAGACAGACCTTCTATGCATCCCAAATATTCGCACGGGCAATAGAAACGTGCGTGAGATCATTATCTTGCACGCACACTCGCTCCTGGCTCATTTGGGGGCAACGCGGACATTGGCACTGCTTCGGGACCACGTCTGGTGGAAAACTATGGCCGCCGACGTTCGGGCATTCTGTGAGACGTGTGAGACGTGCAAACGAAGCAAGCCTGACAATCAGAAGCCTTACGGGTTGCTGAATCCGTTGCCAGTGCCCGACAAGCCCTGGAAGGCCATCGGGATCGACTTTGTGGGTCCATTGCCTCTCTCTGCGGACAGAGACAGGAAATACGACTCAATAGCCGTGGTTATCGACCTCCTAACAGCCATGGTGCATCTGGTGCCTTCGCGCACCGACTACAGTGCCAAGGAAATGGCTGAGCTCGTCTTCGCTGAGGTCTACCGACACCATGGTCTACCTAATGCTATTATTAGCGACCGCGACGTACTATTCACAAGCACGTTCTGGACTCACCTTCATCATCTGCTTGGCGTGGAGCTGCGGATGTCCAGTGCCTACCACCCGCAATCTGATGGCTCCACTGAACGTGCCAACCGGACTGTCACACAGATGCTGCGACAGTGCATCAGCCCTAATCAAAAGGATTGGGTCAGCAAATTGCCAGCAATCGAATTTGCTATCAACTCGGCTCGGTCTGAGAGCACGGGTTACGCACCCTTCTTTCTTAACACCGGCCGGATGCCGCGCAGCATGATTTGGGAGCACGCGGGTAAGGACGATTACCCTAGCGTAAGAGCCTACGCGCAAAAAATGAAATACGCGGTTATGGCGGCTCATGACAGTGTTCTTGCGGCTCGCATCAAGCAAGTGCGGGACGCCAACAAGAAGCGACGCCCCGCACCGTTCGAGAAGGACGATCTGGTGTATATTTCCACGAAGAATCTATCACTTCCTAAGGGATTAGCACGCAAGCTTATTCCTAAGTATGTTGGCCCTTACCGGATCCTCGAGGACTACCGAAACGGCTCCTACAAAATCGACTTGCCGGGAGACCTCCGTCGCCGAGGTGTCCACGACGTCTTCCATGCGTCGCTCTTGCGGGTCCATGTTCCGAACGATGACCGATTGTTCCCTGGCCGACTAGCCAGCCAGGTTGCCGAACTGGACACGCAGGCAAACGAGTGGGCCATTTCGAAAATCCTGGACCATAGGGGCGCCGGCCGACAGGCCACGTTCAAGGTCCTTTGGGCCAGCGGCGACGAGACATGGGTGTCCTATGACACCGTGAAACACCTGGCGGCGGTGGCTGATTATGTCAGTGCCTCTGGTGTAACGAAGATCGACGACTTACCTGGTCGAGCTGCGGCCGACGCTGACGATGAGAACGCGGCGGTAGGCCTCGGGTGTGTCACTCTGATGAGCAAAGGGTCCGTCAGGACGCAGATAAATAGAGCACGCAGGACTTACTATCCCCCAGCACCTGCTCTGCCTGCCTCTCACCCTTCGCTTGTCTACACTCCGAACCATCAGCTTGACGAGGGTAAGTTAGCGGATCTTTTATCGCACCTATTGCACCCCCTGCTTCCTTGCGTCGATGGCGACGTAGCTGACGCTTCGCCGAGCCAGATGCCGCGCGCATACATTACCAACAAGAATTTCCGCGCCTACGCTGACGGCCGCGCCACGGTCACCGACGACAAGACAAAGAGTCTCATCCAGTTCACCGCGGCAGCCATCAAGCTTTGCTGGGAGTTCGGGGACCGCCTCTGGGAGGACAAGTCCATCGGTGCGGGCTGCCCTTGGCCTGCAGGCTACGACAAGCTCAGTATTTGCTACAACAAAGACAACCAATGCACTTACAAGTTCCCGGTCTACAATCCGTATACCGGCCGGGTGTACCTCCCCGGCGAGCGCATCCCCACTTTCGAGGCGCTTATGGGCGAGCAGAAGGCCGACACCGCGTCCAAAGCGGCCGCGCTAGTCGACGTTCGCCACGACCTCACGAAGAAGGTTCGCCACTTGCAGGCAAAAATTGACTCGTACCAGGAAGCCGTCGAAAAGCTGGAGAGGGACCAAATGCGCATGCCGCCGCCTCCGGACACCTTTCGTGACAACGGAGGACGGTTCGGAGGGCGTGACAACACCTACAAAAACGTCCGCTTCAGCAAGAAGCCCGCCCTCAGCAACCGCACTTACAACAATTGGGACCCCTACTTCGAGCGCGATCGGAAGCGAGACCTCCCGCCTCGTCAGCCTCACGGGCGCGCCGGCACTCCCCATCCCCGCTTCTACGTCGGCTCCATTGGGCTCGGCGATTCTGCCATCCCTGCCGCCGGGCCCGATGTGTCCGTGCCGCCTCCACCCAGCGAGGCCCCTGCTGTCTCGCGCAAGGTCTCGCCGGCGGTGGATGACGCCATGGGTCTTTGTTCTTCTGGTGGTGCTGCCGGTACCTCTGTTGGCGGCTCCACTAGCTCTGGCAGCGCCGTTCTCGTCCCTGGGGAAGTCTCCGTCACCACCATCGGTTCTGGAGCTTCCGCTGCGGTCGGCGCTGGCGCGTCTAAGTCGATGGATGTGGACAAGGAGCTTGATGAGCTCCTCGACTACGAGTAGGTTGCGGGCATTCTCGTTGTGTCTTCACTTCCGCATCAGGTGGTGAAGCCAGGAGGGCGAATGTGGCGGTGAGACGCAGTTGGCGGTTCCGAAGACATTGCAAACAGAGTTTCCTTTCTTGGACTTGTACCCCGCGGCGGGAGTCACCTCTCGCCTGCGCGTTCTGCGCCGTAGTACTTTCTCTGTCAGACTCAGGCAGTGTATTTCAATATCTCTCTTATTTCCAAAAGGTAGCTACAGGTATATAAGGACCCGTAGGACCACCATGTACAGTAGAATCGACCCGAGTAACTTGCAGTCCTTTATCCTGTGATTTCTTGGGCGATAACCCCGTGTGCGCCTAGGGTTATCTTTCGAGACGACCTAAAGCGTTACAGTAGCCCAGTGAGTACATCTTGAACTGCTCCTTGAAGCTCTCTCGAAATTCCTGCGCAGTGACCTTTCGCCAGGGCTCGAAGTGCGGGTTTTTGCCATTTCGTATCTCCTCAGTTGCTATCTGCGCCAAGTACTTCCCGACCTTGTCAAAAGTCTTCGGACATTTGACACCCTTGGGGACGCGCTCGGCAACCAACGGCCCCTTGCCTTTGATTGTTATGGTATTGCCCTGAAGTGCATTCGGTTTACAGAAGATCTCCGATTGCACATGCCCTACGTGACAAGTAAGTCACCAAATACACACTGTTCACTGTTAAGGCTCACGGGGATTCATGTAGAATGCAGCCAAGTGCACCGGCGCAGGCCCATCTTCAAAGTACTCCCTCCATCGGGTGTTTGTGATCGCCCGCACCTGTCCCGCTGTCTTCTCCGGTATCGCGAGATCAGGGTTGTCCAACGCCGTCTTCATCACCTTCAGCATTGCAACCCAGAAGTGAAATACGTCGGATAAAGACGACCGGGCAGCCTCAAGACATTCGATAACCCGTGCAGGGGGCTCCCTGATAGCGGTTAGCTGATTGAGCTGCAGGGTGAACGTGAGGCAGGGTGCGGAGCCCTCACGAAAGTAGCAGCTGTTTTCCTGTTTGACGTACGGTGTATATGCTGTCAGTACGATACAGATATAACATATGTTGTGGCGCTCACCCCCAGATCAATTGCGTCTGCCTTGACGAGACTCTGTATGCAGTGTAAATTTCGCTTCAACGAGATGGCGGACCAAATAATTGTTGCAAAGCGAGTCTTGCCAATGCTCTCAAGACCGCGCAAATGTAATGGCTTCCGCAGTGCCTCAAGCTTTGTTGTCGCATCAGTGGAGTGCGGGAAGTATGTGAGAACCTTCCGCAGAATCGACACAACCTGCGAGTGACCCGGAAAAGTGCTCATTAGTTATGGGCGGCATCTCTTGCGAAGACTGGATCTTTACCTCCTGGAAGTAGTGGACGTTGCAGATGTCCTTCACAAGCAGGTTTATGTGGTGAACAGGATCGGGGCAATTTATTAACGTGGGGACAAGGGCACAAAGCATGCGTCGCACGGCTTTCGTGCTATTCGTGCTGTCAGACGATACTCCGGCGAAACGATTTTGTCCAATTTTGTCCAGTACCTAGATCACCGACGACCATGCATGAGTCCGTGCTGAAATTCGTCCCAAAAACATGTACGCACCTCTAGCACAATGGTCTTGATCCACTCCGCAGTATGTGACACGTTACGGCCGTCTATCATGGCGACGAAGAATGCGCGGCCCTCGTAAGTCGAGAAGTGAACAGAATAGAAATTGTGCTTCTTTCGCGTATCACCACCATCGAAGCTGACTGACAGATTGTATTGCGTGGACAGAAATTTGAACTGCTTTTGTTCGATGTGAGCTCGTTCTGCGGGAATCAGAGTGTCGGTGAGTGTACTCCGTGAGAACGGTTGGTAGCGTGAATTCAGCAGATTGAGAACACGCCTCCACTGGGGATAGCTAGCCAGATTAGGAGGGAGACCGGCGACACAGAATAGACACACGATGGCAAGGTCGACCTTAGCTTGGAGCTGATCGCGGCCTGCGTGTTCGAATTCGGCAAATGGATTGCGAGCGGCTGCAAGGTCCACGGCTGCAGTGATGGATAGGTTCGTGGCAGTGTCATCCTTGGCGTCTGTTCTTAGTGCGCTCTGATGCGCCCCGCGCGCCACTGCGCCCGCCGACGCGTCAGAACGCGTGTCTCCCGCACCTCACATCGTCAGCCGATAAAGCCGAAGCCAAGACGGCCGCACCAGGTGCTCGCCCAAGTCCTCCCGAACGCGTCGCAACCGACACGTCAGCGCCCCGAGTCACGCACCCGATGCCGAACCCTGCCGAGCGCCTCGCCACATGGGTCCCACGCCGCGTCCGAGCAGCGCCTGCTCGGCCTAAGTATTCGCCCGCGCACCAGACCTCGCTGCCCGCTGCGAGCCTCCCTCCGTCCTCGCGGTATCATCGCCGATGTCTCGCAGGCCTCGTTAAGCGGTTTCACCGCCGTCGGAGAGTGTAGGAACATGGTACTGTATAGTTCTGACGTATGGTGGCTGAGTAGAATAGTATAAAATATCTCCTCTGTAGTAGACAGAATCGAACAAGTTCCCCCTCTCGCAATAAGTCTTACAAGCGTGTCTGCGAACTTCGTCCAGCGACTCCTCTGCGACCCGCGACCTCGCCTGCGAACTCGTCTCTGCGATCCTTGACTCCGCCCGAGCACCCGAGCCGAGCGAGCGACCTCGCGAGCCTCGGCCTCTCCCTCGCGTCTTGTTCTCCCCCTTTCTCGCCTTCTATCACCCACTTGCCCGCTGACCGCGGCTCGCATTTAGTGTTACTAACAATCTTATTCTTTTCTATTCTAGGTACACCCGGTCGCCTCGGTCCCCGTAGTCGCGCTCACCTCTACTCCGACTGCTCGCGCGCCCTCGGCCGACGCCTATCCCGTTCCCCTCCATCTCCCTCTCTCCGTTCTCCCTTTCTTTCGGCCTAACCGCGCGCAAGCGCATCATTTTGGCTGCCCCAGTGAGGTCTATGTCAAAATTCCGAAGCAACCGAAGCCTCGAATCACCGCGAACAGTAGTCGCCCGATTCTCGAGCAAAAAGACAACCCCGACGAAGTTCTCTACAGGAAACGCAGGCTCAGTACGATACCAGCGAACGGGCCCCGAGCAGCGTCCGAGCCAGTTTCCCGTCTACCACGAAGAGTCTTCCCCGGAGCCTTCGACACCGGATCACCCGACACTACCTTCGCAACACCTTCTACGAGTCGCACCGTACCGTACCCAGCCGAGCCTCGGCGACGCGCTTCCGCTAAGCTCGGCAGCAATCGTTTCGACCCTAGTTTCCTCGAAGACACCCACCCTGACACCGCGTTTTACGTTCCCGACGGTCCCGGAGACAGTGACGTCGAGTCCGAGACCGAAATCCTAGCGCATCTGCACGAACGCGAACCCACCGAGAACCTCGGAGGCGGTGATCAGCAACTGCCAGCGAACCCACCGAATCCACCACAACACAACGCGCCTGTCGAGCCGGCAGCTCCTGTCATCCCTCATAACAACCACCCACATCTCCCCGCGAACCCGCCGAACCAGCCTCCGAACCCTCCCAATCCGCCACCGCTACCCCCAGTACATTTCGGTCCAGCCATGGTACAACACGGATTCCAAATGCCTTTCAAGGGCGAACGAGCGGCGCCCGAGTTCAACCCGAGAGAGCCTCGGTCTCTGATTCGGTTCTTCGACGACCTCGAGGAATGCCTTCGCCGTGCCAACATCGTCGACGACGAAACAAAGAAGAAGAGCGCTCTCCGCTATGTTTCGTTCCGCGAAGCCGACGCTTGGCAAGAGCTCGACCAGTATGCGACCGGGACCTACTCGGCGTGGAAAGCCGAAGTCCTGAAGCTGTACCCCGGGGCCGACGATTCGCGCAAGTTCACACGTTCGCAACTCGAGAAACTCGTCGACGACCGAAGGCCCCTCGGCTTCAAAACTATCGGCGACTGGTCAGATTTCTATCGCGAGTTCCGCACCACCGCGCAGTGGCTGATCAAGCAGCAGAAGCTCCCGACGCACGAACGCGACCGCATTCTCGCCCGAGTCTTCGAGGCCGACTTCAAGGCCCGAGTCGACACCCGCTTGTTAATCAAATTCCCCGACGTGCATCCCGAGGATGGCTACTCGATGGAGCAGTATAACGAAGCGGTAAACCATCTCTTGTACGGTACCGCGGCAACCCCCTCGGTCCCATCAGCGGCGATCCCTTCGCACGTCGACTCTACAGTCAAGACCGAAGAAGGACTCGTAGATCTGCTCACCCGAGTCTTCACGTGAGCTCAAGAACGAAGTACCTCGGCGGCGCCTTCGGGCTCGGCCCCTCGGCCTTTGGTACAACGCTCGGAAGCGTCCACGGGCCTCGACTGCCACTACTGTGCGCAGGTGGGGCATCGCATGAGTGCCTGCCCAGCAGCAGAGGAAGACATCCGCAAAGGCCTCATCAAACGTAACGCCGAGAACCGCATCGTTCTACCGAGTGGTGCATTCCTGCCGCAGTCGCTGGAAGGACGGTGTATGCGCGACCGTATCCTAGAGTGGGACCGCCAGAACCCGAACAACGTCGCGGTCGGTTCGCTCTCGTACTCGCAGCCGGTAGCCACATCTCAACCCACGGGATCGATGCTATACTTGATCGTCGACTCGCCCAGCGCGCGGCAAGGGTCTATCCCCGCCTCGGCTTATACGCTCTCAGCCGACGATCAGGAGCGTATCGCGGAGTTGGAGCGCGAGATCTTCGCGATTCGCAACGGACGACCCGCCCCCGAAGGTATTCGCCGTAGCTCGCGCAATCATGCTGGACCTATACTGACTACTCGCGCCGAACCTGCGACTGACGAAAGGACATCTGAGTCAGTTCGAGTAGAGCAGCCCCGACCCGCTGAGCCGACACTGCCACCAGCCGCGGCACAAGTCCCCGAACACCCATTTGCGCAGGCTCGGGACGCGACCTATGCACCGCCGGCGGAGCGAAACGTTGGCGCACCACCTCCACCTCCAAAGAAGGGCGATGCGAAAGAGCCCACGTACCGTACCGTCGCCCCGATCGAGAATCCCGCCACTGCCGATAAAGTGCTCTCGCAAGTCCTGAAGTCGCCGACCGTACAGATCACGCCGGAAGACCTGCTTGCAATCTCGCAGCCGCTACGCGACCGCCTCCGTGCACAGATCACCCCGAAGCGAGTCGCTACCGAGAAAGCCACCGAGGCAGCGACGTTCCTCGGCTCGGTCGACGAGGGAGATGGATCGCCCGCATTGCCCTCGGTGCGCGAGCTACTTCGGCAGGAATCGCAGCAAGGCCTACCGCGTGGTGTCATCCGAGTCCCCGACCCGTACGAGGCGTATCTACGGCGACTCGGACCAGGCGAGACTCCGAGGCCTTTGACGGTCGCCCACGAATCGCATGCCCTGCGAGCGATCCACGCGGTTATAGCGAACCGAGAGGAGGTTGAGTGTATTATCGATGGCAGTTGCCAAGTGGTCTCAATGTCAGAGGCCGTCTGTCATGCCCTTGGCCTTGCGTACGACCCGACGATTGTCCTACATATGCAGAGCACGAACGGGAACCTCGACCACTCACTCGGTCTCGCTCGCGACGTACCGTTCCGCATCGGCGAACTCACCCTCTACCTGCAAGTCCACGTTATTTGCGAAGCGCCTTACGACATTCTCCTCGGACGGCCCCTCGACGTACTCACAGAATCGGTCATCCGCAACTATCGCAACGAAGACCAGACCCTCAAGATGCACTGCCCGAACACCGGTGTCATCGTTACAGTGCCGACCTTCCCACGAGGCAAGCCCCGATTCCGAATGCCGAGCCAGGGTTTTTAGTGGCCGAGGATTCGAGCGCACCTCGAGGAGGTCCTAAAAATGCCGGCGGTACACAAGACAAACCAGCCGAAGAAGATGAACGCGAAGAAGAACAAGCTGCCATCGCAAGTTTCCTTTCTATCATTAATACGCCTGTAGACGAAGACCCTGCCGTAGACGTCTCTCAATATCTAGCTATGCTTCCCCTTTACGACGTGTTGTCCGAACTGTCCGACTTCGCTCTCGCAACTCTCGGCGACGATCCTAGCTCGCTCCGCGCAACCTTCGCTGCCAAGAAGAAGTACAAGCCGGTGCATCTTAAGACGCGTCCCGTCAAGACACAATTACCCTCGCAGTATCGCATAGTGCGACACCCGATGCCCGAGGCCCTCGCAGGGTTGCCGAAGATCGACTACGCGAATATCCCCGAGTTCGTACCAACCGGATGGTATTCGGCCGAGCGCATGCGCGATACCGACACGTTGCACAGCGGCGACTTTCTCCTGCCCGAAGAGCGCAAGCTCTTGCACCACTTCATGACCCTCCACCAAGACGCGTTCGCCTGGGACGATTCTGAGCGGGAATGCTTCAAGGAGGAGTTCTTTCCGCCGGTCGAGATTCCGGTAGTGCCGCATACGCCCTGGGTGGAATGAAATATACCGATACCGCCGAGCATCTACGACAAAGTCTGCGAGGTCATCAAGAAGAAGATCGCGGCTGGCGTTTACGAGCCGTCGAACGCTACGTACCGATCGAAATGGTTTCCAGTCGCGAAGAAGTTCACGAAGGCCCTTCGCATCGTACATTCGCTGGAACCTCTCAACGCGGTCACCATACAGCATTCGGGCGTGCCCCCTGTCCCCGACTACCTGACCGAGACCTTCGCCGGAAGGGCGTGCAACGGAATTCTCGATCTCTACGTCGGCTACGACAACCGCCCTCTTGCCGAGACGTCGCGAGATCTCACCACATTCCAGTCGCCCTTCGGCCTACTTCGGCTCACGACGCTACCCATGGGCTGGACGAACTCGGTCCCGATATTCCATGACGTTGTCACGTTTATCCTGCAAGACGAGATCCCCGAATATACCATCCCCTATATCGACGACGTCCCTATCCGAGGTCCTGCGACGCGGTACGAGACACCCGAAGGCGACTACGAGCGTATACCCGAGAACCCGGGCATTCGCCGGTTCGTCCGCGAGCACTTCGAAGTGCTCAACCGCGTCTGCCAACGCATGAAGTACGCCGGCGGCACGTACTCGGGCAAGAAGTCGATCTTAATCGCGGCCGAAACGGTGGTGCTCGGCTATCGCTGTACTTACGACGGAAGGCTACCCGAAGTCGATCGCGTACAGGTCATTCGCGATTGGGGTCCCTGCAAGACGCTCTCTGAGCTAAGGGCGTTCCTCGGCACCGTCGGCATTCTTCACATCTGGATTCGCAACTTCGCGAAGAGAGCGCACCACCTGGTGAAGCTTACTCGGAAAGGTGCGACTTTCGAATGGGGTCCCGAACAACAAGCCACAATGGACGACCTGAAAGAGGCGGCGTGTCACTGTAACGCTCTTCGGCCCATCGACTACAAGTCTCCGGCAGCTATCGTAGTCGGCGTCGATACTTCGTACCTCGCAGTCGGTTACCTATTGTCGCAGTGCGACCCCGAGGTCCCACGGGTTCGGTACTTCGCGCGATTCGGGTCCATCACGCTGAACGACCGTGAGTCGCAATTCTCGCAGCCGAAGCTGGAGATCTACGGTGTCTATCGCACGCTCAAGGAGCTCAAGCCTTGGCTCATTGGCGTACGCGGTTGGATACTAGAGGTTGATGCACAGCACATCAAGGGCATGCTGCGCAACCCCGACATCGCTCCCTCGGCAGCCATCAACCGGTGGATCATGTACATCCTGAACTTTCACTTCAAGCTCGTACACGTTCCCGGCGTAAAGCACGGCGCCGACGGCCCATCGCGACGACCTGCGCAACCAGGCGATCCAGAGTGACCCGAAGATGACGACGACGATTTCGGCGACCCGAACTTTTCGTTCATTCATTTTATCAACCCGATTCGCCCTATTCGCGCACCGACACCGATAACTCTTCATACCGAACTGTCTCTCGCCTCGGTCTTCGCGTTGGCCGACGATGGTACCGCGCCCAAGCACGACCCCGAGATTCAAGACGCTAGGCCCGAGCTACCTGAAGATGTCGCAACCGCGCTGGATCCACCCGACCTGGTGTACGCCGATATTCCTCGGTCCCCCGCCGCTCGCGCCGAGGACGCGAAGCTCGAGTTGGTTCGCCAGTTCCTCGAGACGCTGGTGCGGCCAGACGGGATGGAGCCTCGCGAGGCCGACTCGTTTGTGCGGTACGCGCTGCAGTTCTTCGTACGGGACGGCAAGCTGTGGCGTCGCCGTCTGTCGGGGGCCCATCAATTGGTCGTCGCCCCCGAACGTCGACTTCGGCTTCTGCGCGACGCTCACGACGGTGCCTGCCACCGAGGAGTCTTCGCGACGACCACGCTCTTGTCGGAGCGTTTCTGGTGGCCCTACCTCGCGTTTGACGTCAAATGGTACGTGAAGACGTGCCACATCTGCCAGACACGGAAGCACCAGCACCATCTGATACCGCCGACGGTCGCGATACCGGCCTCGATCTTCACTCGGGTCTATGCCGACACCATGCACCTTCCGCCCTCGGCTTCGCGTCGCTTTATCGTTCAGGCTCGCTGCTCGCTTACCACATTTCCCGAGTGGGTTGGCCTTCGCCGCGAAACAGGGAAGCTCATCGGCGACTGGATTTACGAGTCCCTTCTCTCGCGCTGGGGTATTCTGTCCGAAATCGTCACCGACAACGGCACACCATTCATCAAGGCTATTGAATACCTCGCGAAGACCCGCAAGATCGTTCATATTCGCATCAGCGGATACAATTCGCGCGCGAACGACATCGTTGAGCGAGCCCATTACGACGTTCGGCAAGCACTGTACAAGGCAGCCGACGGTGACCCCTCGCGCTGGTATCACGCCGCGCATTCGGTATTTTGGTCCGAACGTATCACGACGAGAAAACGCCTGGGCTGCTCCCCATATTTCGCGGTCACCGGTACCCACTCAGTCATGCCGTTCGATCTCGCCGAGGCGACATACCTTCGCCCGCCGCCCGAGTCTGTCGCGACCACGGCCGACCTTATTGCTCAGCGGGCCATCGCGATGCAGAAGCGAAGCGAAGACCTCGCGAGATTGCGCGACCGTGTGTACGCTGCCCGGCTTCGTGCGGCGCGGATTTTCGAACGCGACCACGCTGCGGTCATTCGCGACTATGACTTTCAGCGCGGCGACCTCGTCCTCATTCGCAACACGCGTATCGAGAAGTCCCTCAACCGCAAGATGCGCCCTCGGTATTTCGGACCACTCATCGTCGTCGCTCGCAATCGCGGCAGAGCCTACATCCTATGCGAGCTCGATGGCGCAGTTATGGACCGTCCTGTGGTGGCTTTCCGGGTCGCACCTTACTTCGCTCGCAAGTCGATTCCACTCCCCGAGGGCTTCGAGGATATTACGCCCGAACGGCTGCGCGTCATGCGAGACGACACTTCGCTCGGCGACGACGACGACGGCGCACTCGCTCGCTCGGAACCTGGTGAGGTCTCTACCGACGACGAGGAGGCTCGCTCCGTCTCTGAGGCTTCGGCCGATGATGGCGAGGACCTCCCCGAAGATTAATTCACCCCCCCCCCCCCTGCACGTGTCGCGTCGCATCCGCATCGCCCTCGCGCACGGCCTATGATGACATACTGAGGCTATACCCCCTTCTTCCTTTTCTCGTTCACTTCCCATTCACGTTTCCCTATGCCCTTTCTTCGCTGGCCCCGAGGGCGGGCCCTTTTTTTTCGGTTGGGAGGAGAGAGCAGGCCGACAACCAAACACTGCGCAAACCTCGACTATTTATAACAAAGACAACATACAGACATACAAGTACAACTAACAACGACCACGCGAACGCCTCTCACCGAGCTCGGCCCTTACCCTTCGCACTCGACTCGGCAGGACCTCCAGGAGGCGTACGGCGCCGCTCGGCACTATCGTCACGACGCTCGCGAACGCCCGGCAAGTCGTCAAGAATGGCCTGGAGCCCTGAACGAAGGCTAGTCAGCAGCTCGATACGCGCGGATAACATCGCGATCTCGCTGGCCAACGCGTCAGCCTGGGTGTGCACGATGTGTTGCGCGACGTGCTCGGGGAGCGGGCGAAGCTGCAGCTCGCGCAGCACAGACGCGTCGACCAACGCCGGCGAATGCCCGAAGTACCCGGACGGTGGCGGCATCATGCTGGAAGACGCTGCCGACGAAGGACCCAGAACCGAGGTCGCGGCCCGAGCTCGAGCCGAGGCCACCGGAACGGTACGAGGTCGCTCTGCGACACAAGTCAATACAAAGCGCAGCACCACGATTCGACGACACTCACTAGTGTTGGCGGCCTTGTCAGGGCTAAGGCAACCCCGTTTCTGTGAGGTTTGGCTGGACGCCACCGAGGCAGCGTCCGCGACGGGTTCGGCCTGGCTTTGCGACGCGCCCGACTCGGCACCGCTGGCCTCCGGCGAAGGTGGGAAGGTGCAGTTGCCGGGACATTTCACCTTTCGCTCCAAGCACCGCGCGCACCGACGTTTCCCAGCCTGGAAAACGCACTCTTCGTCGCGGCTGATGCAGAACCGGCACTGGTCCACACGTCAGCTACCTCGCGTCCGAAAACGAGGAACAGGACGTACTCGGTCGACCCCGAAGAATTCGGTATTTTCGGTCGCGGGCGCGGATTGACCACGGCGCGACCGACGAGGGACCAGTTTGCGACGGACCGAACTTAGCTCCGAACGCGACCTCGCGCCGTCGCCACCCTGCGGTGTCGGCTGGTCGGGTTCGTTCTCGGACACCTGCGAAGTGGGCTCTGTCGAAGGCGGCACCGCCGATTCACTCCCCTCCGCGTCGTCGGCTTGGCTAAGCTCGTCCACGTCCATGCGAGGAGATCCCGGCGCGTTCGATGGATTGGGCAAGGGCGAGGACGTCCGCGAGCGCATCCGAGCGTCAGAGTCGCGAAGCGCAGGCACGATGGTCCCGCTGCCCGGGGAGGACGTTGGACCCGCGGCAACGGTAGCGGGAGTGGCAGGTAGCTGCCGCTCGGTGTCTTCGTCGCCATACAGCACAGCGAGAAGGCGATCCTCGGGGATCGGCCCGAGATCAGCGAGTCTACGCGCTGCGGCCTCGACGGCGTCGCTATCGGCATACCCCTCCGCTTCGAACCGACGACGCAACGTCTCGGCTTCGGCCAGCACCGCGCGGGACGCTACCGAACTCAGGTCCGGCGTAAGGAACTCGCGTGCGAGGACCGCTGTGTCGCTGCTGTCGGCGAGCTGATAGAGCCGAAGCCCCATCTTCAACTGGAAGTCGTCGAGCTCCTCTGCGAGACCAGGCACGACCGCGACGGCGGACGGCTCTTCGGACTAACATCGCTCAGTCAATACAAGTCGGCAGACATTTGCGCAACGCACCGAAACACTCTGGGCTTGCTCCAACCAGGCTCGGTTGGCCGCGACGTTGTCAAGGTCGATTCCCTCGAGCTGCGTGAGCAGCTGGCGGCGAAGTCGAGTTCGGGCACCGACGCGCTGCTGCGCTCGGTCGCTCCGGGCGGGCGAAGGCTCAGTCGTGGGGCGGTGCTGCTGGCTCATTTCGAGGGAGATGCGTTGCAATAGCGTACGGTTCCCCCTCACCATCCTTTAATCCACGGGACACGCGCACTCGGCCCCTCTTCCACGTAGCAGATCACTCGGCGATCCCCGAAGAAGCGATGACGGGCTACATTCTCGTACGCGGGTCCGTTCACTCCATTCCCCGCTCACGCACTCCATTCGCTGGCCCGAGGATGGGCCTTCTTTTCGGTTGGGAGGAGAATGATGCGCCCCGCGTGCCGCTGCGCCCGCCGACGCGTCAGAACGCGTGTCTCCTGCACCTCGCATCGTCAGCCGATAAAGCCGAAGCCAAGACGGCCGCACCAGGTGCTCGCCCGAGTCCTCCCGAACGTGTCGCAACCGACACGTCAGCGCCCCGAGTCACGCACCCGATGCCGAACCCTGCCGAGCGCCTCGCCACATGGGTCCCACGCCGCGTCTGAGCAGCGCCTGCTCGGCCTAAGTATTCGCCCGCGCACCAGACCTCGCTGCCCGCTGCGAGCCTCCCTCCGTCCTCGCGGTATCATCGCCGATGTCTCGCAGGCCTCGTTAAGCGGTTTCACCGCCGTCGGAGAGTGTAGGAACATAGTACTGTATAGTTCTGACGTATGGTGGCTGAGTAGAATAGTATAAAATATCTCCTCTGTAGTAGACAGAATCGAACAAGTTCCCCCTCTCGCAATAAGTCTTACAAGCGTGTCTGCGAACTTCGTCCATCGACTCCTCTGCGACCCGCGACCTCGCCTGCGAACTCGTCTCTGCGATCCTTGACTCCGCCCGAGCACCCGAGCCGAGCGAGCGACCTCGCGAGCCTCGGCCTCTCCCTCGCGTCTTGTTCTCCCCCTTTCTCGCCTTCTATCACCCACTTGCCCGCTGACCGCGGCTCGCATTTAGTGTTACTAACAATCTTATTCTTTTCTATTCTAGGTACACCCGGTCGCCTCGGTCCCCGTAGTCGCGCTCACCTCTACTCCGACTGCTCGCGCGCCCTCGGCCGACGCCTATCCCGTTCCCCTCCATCTCCCTCTCTCCATTCTCCCTTTCTTTCGGCCTAACCGCGCGCAAGCGCATCAGCTCGGTGCCTTGTTCTTCGACGTTTTCTGTGCTAGACGTGCGCCTGGTGCGCTAGCTGCAAGACTCTCAGGTGCAAGCTGCCTGAGCTTCGGAGGAAGGTGGGAGCAGGTTGACGAGTGAGGAAGCACCCGACCTTTCGTCTGCCCAACCCATTGGTGTCTACAGCGCTGCCCGACACATTGGAACGTCTTGACTGTCCTGCCACTTCTGACTTCTTCACCAAGTAGCGTCGTCAGAGTGTCGAGGATGTTTAGACGAGGGCGACCAACTGAATGGCTCAGAGAGTGACTAAGGTGTGATTTCTCAGAAATGTCCTCTGTTTCTGAGCCAGCACTTGAGCGAGCAGAAGACGAGCTCCATGAAGCCTGAGATGCCTGTTTATTGTGTAAGTCACTAACCGCTACCGAAGAGTTGAGCGATATACCTTGATTAGCGCCGCAGGTTTCTTTGGCGCTTTGCACGGTGCCGAATTTTCTGTAGCTATTCTAACTGCTCGCCGTGTGCTCGCGCCTGCCTTGGTCCCAGTAGGGTATCCATTCAGAATATCGCGCACCGGAGGGAAGGCATCATCGGAATCTGTGTCGGAATCACGTGGCAGTGCTTCCCGCAGTCGCTTCCGACTTGCCGCCGTAGTGGAGGTCTCGTCTTTACCATCATCCCATGTACGCTTTGGAACTGGCGGCATCTCCACTTCGCTCAGCTCTATGATGCGAAGCAGCACACTGAGCCTAGCTTAGATGGCAGAGGCAGGTGAACCATCCAGGAGAGGGTGCTTCTCAGGCGCGAAGTGGTGGGCGATGGCATTATAGCTGAAGATGCCGCAAGAGGAGGTGTCCTGCTGCAGGGAGATGGGAAGGGGGATGCAGGGTACGTAGTCAAAGCCATGTTGCTTGAGCCACCATCTGATCGCTGCAACAGGGTGTGTGCTCTCGCCGTCGCCAGGAGCCTGGGTCATGTGCGGCTTGCTGCCAGGGTCTCCGAGAAGAATATGTGGCGACCCGGCGACATTCTCAATGATGCATGCAACCCAGTGGTTGTCATTGACGTTGAATATGGCTCCCAAGCAGGAGGTCTTCCCAAGTCGCAGGGCTTCTCCCTCGGTGCGTAGCCGGGTTGTTTTCATGGTCCGCTTTTCCGAATAACTCTGTTTCTTGAACAGATCGAGGAGGTTCTTCGTCAGTGCCCAGTGCATGACCCGAAGCTGCCTAGGTGAGCCGACCATCGATGTTGCATCAGCCTCGAGAACTGACAGCAGGTGGTCAATTTTATAGTCGTTTAGCCACTTCTGGGGCCGCGGGAGGCGTGAGAGATGCTCGACAGGTGATGTGATGCCACCGACCGTAAGGTTCTTCTGCCACTCGAGGCTGCCCAACATGCGACGGGACTCTTCCAGAAGGTCTGTACATCCTTCCGCAGAAGCCAGAGACTGCATCTGATCGAATATTGAACGCCACAAAGCCTGCGCATCGTGCGCTTGATGTGCCAACACCCAGTACTCGAGGACCGCGAACGTGTACTTGTGGGCGTTATAGACTGTAGAGCGGAAGCCCTGGCGCCAGTGTGCTTCGGCTGCCTTCCGGACATAAGAGACCAGGGCTCGCGAGGGTATTGATACAACAAGAAGTTGTTGAGCATCGAGCGGAGATGGTTCTGTAGATGAGAAGTACGAATCTATGTTGTATATGGGCGTAGATTGGTCTATCGGAGGCAAGGCGAACTCCAGCAGAGCCGCAATGGTGGTATTTGGCGCCATCGGGAGGCATTCCGTCCTCACTGTGTCCGAAAGGTCAGATATCGCTATGCTGAAGTCGTCCATGGCGGGGGCGCTGCGAGATTGACAAGTATAGCTGCAAATTTGCTTGAAAGGCAAAGTTCCTCTCGAGATGTAGCCTGGGCGGAATAATATATTTTCCCGGCAGTGCCGTCGCGCGGCATATCTCCTGGGATTTCTTACACTTTCTTACGCCCCTCGTACCGTCAGGGCTGTAAGTAATGTAATTAACCGTTGTTTACATACTTATTTACCGACATGTAAATTACACCTGACTTTTCTTCGCAACACTAATCTACACACTGCTGTCACTGGGTCTACTACTAGCATCCGCTTAACCCTGTGCCATGACTCACTGAGTTCCTATAACATCACAGGAAATCACAGTGCCACATTTGCATAAACCACTATCACTGAGGAAAGGGGAATGTCTGCTCTCAGTGAACTAGGCAGATATCCTGCCAGTACACCCTGCTTTACCACCACCAGTCCCTCTGTTCCTTTAACCTTCTCCCTTTTTAGCACTTCAACAACCGCCCACACGAACTCTGAGTCGAAGACTTTCAGAAAAGCATACAGACGTCCAGGGAGAATGGAACCTTCGAGTACGGCGCTAACTTTATGGCATCCGGCAGGACCAGCGGCCGTAGGACTACCTTCTTTGCAGATAGTGAGTTCTTGGACCTCCAAAAGCAGGCTCTGGGCGGATAACGAGTCCTGGACAGGAGATGAGCCCTCAATGGGGGATGAGTTCTCAATGGGCGATGAGTCTTCAACGTGAGAGGAGTTTCTGCCAGGTGATGGTTCCTCTCCGGATGAGCTGAAATATCTCACGGGGTTGAGATCGACCACGACGCAAGGACCGCACGCAGTCACGGTGTGATAGTAGGACGGGGGAGAATCAATGGCAGTGAAGTCATCCAATACGTGAAGATGGCGCGTATCGTTCGCCTCCACATAGTATACTCCGGGCAGAAAGGAGTTCGCGCTCCTCAGCCACTTCCATGACGGCAATATCATGTTGCTGTCCGGAAATTTTGCCATGTGCCAGAAGGCGAGAGACGTTCGGAGGCGTGGGAGAAAATGCTGTGTGAGGATTAACCATGCGTGCTCTGCAGGCACGGTCTCGTTATAGACCGGAAGAGTTGGGCATCGTAGAAGGTATGCGAGGCCGGATATCATGTCCACTTCGTTCGAGTAGCACCTGCGCCGTAGTATCTGTAGAGCATGGGGTAACAGCGATGCGATGTCTTCCGATTCTGGCTCTCGATCCAGTAATGCGGCAGGGTGGGTGATTTGGAAGAACTGTCGAGTTTCGTCAGATACTGCACCAGTGAGGCCCCCAGGAAGGAAAGCCGAAGTAGCCTCTTGCACTGTCCAAACACGCTTGAGCCAGTGTCTCTCGGATAGCAAGCGGTCTTTAGAGGGGTCAAATGCAAGACCAAGTCCATTGAAGTACGTGACGCAGATCCGCGAGGGGTCAGAATATACATGGCCAATGGTGGGCACGTCTAACTTCCATTCGGCTTTTCGCAAAGCATCGTCTCCCTCGCGACTGTGCTGACGAAGGCACAGAACATCCAACCAGACGTATTCTGCGCCGAAATTCAGGAGCTCCACGCGGACATGCTCGAGGCTGGTCCCGCGAGGGATGGGAACCGGCCATTCGAAACCGTTGATGCATGTCGCGATTTTCTCGATCTCTTCTTCGGCAACCCAACTGTGGGAGACAGTCCATATGTTCTCGGGTATGAAATCAGGTCGACAGTCGGGGAGTACATGGAACGGGAGAATGCGGTTGCTATACAGATCCCAGATCCTCCGTGGCGGCACCGCTGAAGTCTGGATGGAGGTACGTCTTTGACTTAGCGCGCCGAGGCGGAAGATCTCGTCGGCAGCGCGCCGCTCTTCCATGTGCTGCAATAGCCCGCTGAAGCCATCCTTCCATCGAGGCCGAAGATGGCCATAAACTTGTCCAAAGTCGCGAGTGCAGGATAGGAAGTGCTCCAGACAGCTGCATAGATACGGCTCGTCGAGCGTGTATGTCGTCTCCATAATGGCGTTGAGTTTGGATAAGAGCCCAGCAGTGTCCAGCTGACGACAAGACGTGTCAGCAGCTGCGTTGTCCAGGACTCTGTGGCTGATATGAAGGTGTTGCAATGGGACGAGAGAACGGGGTTCCGGTCTAAGAGTGACTGAAGCTCCAATTGATGTGCTGATAAACAGTTCCTCATCCGGGACCACACCTTGCTCTGCCAGCTTGATAGCACCCCATGCCATAGCACGAGCAGACACGGCAGGATCGATTGGCAGCAGTGTAGTCGCCGTCACGTATGTCGCACTTCGTGCCGCGACAAACTTTGGTACCTTGACAGTGGATGCGTCACGGAAGTCCCAAGGGGGTCCTTCACATTTGATTGATACGTCTTGGAACTGAAAAGTCCAAGGCTCCTAGTGCGTTGCATGAGATGGCCAACTCAAGACGATAAGGTCGAGGAACTTGGACAAACTCACATCGTCGCCATGGTCTTCCGGTAAAACTTCAGGCCTGCTCCATTCGCCGTCACTATCGCTCGAACTTGTGCTTCTGGACATCGTGTGGCCACCACGACAAGGGGATGCGAATGAGATACTCGCTACCCGTGAAAACTGTCACAATCGGCCAAGCCAGGTCGTAAGATAGTTGACTCACCTTCGACAACTAGCCTCGTCCTCCCCACCAATAAGACTCGATGAGAGTAATCGAGGTTGTAGATAGTCGAGGTGGATGTATAGAAAGTGGGCAACGATACCAGCTGCCCAGTGCGTGAGAGAGCTGTCATACCGCGCGCCTCAGTAGACCCTCCGGCCACGAGATACACCGACAATCATACATTAATCGTGATTGTTATATACCATGAAAACATCAATTCAAGCTATGAGCACTAGAACGCACACGAAGCAATGAGGCAGCGAATGAAGAGGTGACGGAGGCAAGCACGAGCTGTAGACCCTCCTACTTGCGCTGCTTCTTGTTCTTCCGGCTGCGATCCTCGTCCGCGGGGTAGTCGCGCTTTCCAGCACGCTTGTTCGCGACGCGAAGCAGCGCACGCTTCATCTCGCTGTCCTTGAACTCGTCGAGGTTGAAGTACGTCGGCGCGTACTCGAGGAGCCTACACGCCTCATCAGCACCGCCTCACGAATAAGAGCACCGGCCCCACTCACCACTCTGGCTGCACCATTGTGACCGTGCGGATGTACGGCCGCGTCGTGAGCACAAACTCGTTGAAGATGACCCACTCGGGCTGGGCGTCGAGCCCGCAGCTCGGGTGCAGGGCGACGACCTGGTTGTCCTTGACGGTCAGGTACTGGTTCTTCTCGCCCTCCCGGTGCGCAACCTGCATAAAGTACCCGCAGACGAGCGCTTTCCGCACGTTCACGTACAGCTTGCGCTCGTCCTGCGTCGACACGAGCGCGACCTCGTACCGTTCCATCGTCCGCTCGAGCTGCTGCCGCACGTTCTCCGCCTGCATCAGCGCTCGGCTCGAGAGGTAGTTGTTCCACGCCCAGTTGCGGTCGCTCTTGTCTGTGCAACACATGTCAATATCACATTCAAAAGCTTATGGCCCATACGCTTACTCTGTTGATAGTTGTTGTACACGTTTAGCAGCGTCAGGTGGTCACCGTCCGGGACAGTGTACATCTGCTTCGCCGCATCGGCTTCCTTGCGCTGATTTGGTGGACGGAGCCAGACGTTCGGAACTACCGCACCGTCAGTATAAAGAGTACATACCAGAAATAATAGACGAGCTTACCAGACAACATAGCAACAATGGTAAGGATCTCGTTACTGCAGTTGAACTCTGGACTGACGATGAGCATCTTGGCCATCTACAGATATAGCCTCAGCGACCGAATCCTCGATATAAGTTTCTGCATGAACGCACCTGAGGATCCAGCGGGAACTCGGCCATGATACTTCCCAGCGGCGTGAGGTTGCCATCGTCATCCAGCGCCGCAAGGTAGTTGAGCAGCTCGAGAGCACGCATAAGCGTCTCGGGCGCGGGTGCATCGACGTAGTCGAAGCGCACAAGATCCTTGATGCCGAGCTTGACGAGCTCGAGGACGGTGTTCGCGAGGTTGCTGCGGAGGATCTCGGGGTGCGTCTGCTCCTCGAGCTCGGTCATGAAGTCCTTCTCGGTGTACAGTCGGAAGCACTTGCCGGGCTTCGTGCGCCCCGCGCGGCCTGCGCGCTGCTGCGCCGACGCCTTCGAGATCGGCGACACGAGCAGCGACTCAACGCGGATGCGCGGGTTGTACACCTTCTGCTTCGAGAAGCCCGGATCTACGACGTACACGATCCCGTCGATCGTCAGCGACGTCTCTGCGATGTTCGTCGACACCACGACTTTCCGCCCCGGAGGGCCATCTGGCGTGCGCGGCGGCGGCGGCGGGTCGAAGATGCGCTGTTGCTGCTGCGGAGGCAGTGACGAGTAGAGGGGTATGCAGACCAGCGGTCCGACAGAGTCAGGATCCTGGTTCAGGAGGTCGTCCGCCTCCATTTTTATCTTTCGGCACGCATCCTCGATTTCCTCCTCACCAGTGAGGAAAAGAAGGATATCACCAGGGTCTTCGGCACGGTGGATCATGAGCACTGTGCGGATGGCAGCTTCGACGTAGTCGGGTTCCGGCTCTTGGGTGTAGAACACCTCAACAGGGTGTGTTCGTCCAGGAACCTTGAAGAGCGGTGCCGGCTGACCGGGAACCAGGGAGAAGTACTTTTGGAATTTTAGGGCATCGAGTGTTGCAGACATGACAATGATTTTGAGATCGGAGCGGCGCTTGGCTAGCGCCTTGAGGAGACCCATGAGGATGTCTGTCGCGAGTGTGCGTTCGTGTGCTTCGTCAAGAATGATAGTGGAGTAGCGCTGGAGTTCTGGGTCGTTCATAGCCTCACGGAGAAGCATACCATCGGTCATGTACTTCATGAATGTGGTTCCTGGCTCTGTCATGTCCTCGAAACGGATCGAGTATCCGACCTGCTTGCCAAGGGGCACTGCAGACCATGTCAGCAGGCGCCTTATACTACCAATAGTATGACGCACCATCCATTTCGTCGGCGACACGCTTTGCGACGGACATGGCGGCAACTCGACGGGGCTGGGTACACGCAACCATCTTGCCCTTCGTATGCGGGAGGTCGGAGTAACACACAAACTGCGGTATTCTGCACGGAAGTTAGCGTAGCTCTCACTTTGGAATGCATACCTGAAGGCCTTACTGTGTGGTCTTGCCTGAGCCGGTCTCACCGACCATGACAATAATCTGGTGCTTGTTGAACTTTGCCGAAAGTCAGCTACGCTCGCTTCGAATTGGACCGAGGGGTATCGTATGCCTGACGCAAACTCTGACCTCCTCTCCTCGTGACGATGTGTCCAGGAATACTCACCATGTCGTAGAACTCTTGCATCTGAGCGAACACGGGCAGCTTCTTGCGGACCTCGAGGATCTTCTTGTACTGCGCGCTGTGCGGCTGCTTCGTAAACGGGTTGATGTCGCCCTCCTGCATTCCAAAGCGTGAGCACATGTCAGACCTACAGTCCCGTATGGGGGCGCACCATAGCCTTTGTGACCTGCGGTGCGTTAACATTGCGCGGCAGGAAGCCGTACAGAGGCTCGCCGGAGGGCGTCGCCTTCTTCGACACAGGCGGGGCCTTCGTGTAGGGATTGTATCCGTCGGTCATCGTGTAACCAGGAGCAGGAGAGGGGGGAGGCGACCGAGGTCGGGCAGGGGATGGTGAAAGGCAGAGGCGAAGGGTCTTGACGGGCGCCTAATCCAAAAACCTCGAGTGTGTCGGACGCGCTTACATCAGCAAACCTTTCCTTCGCTCCCGCCAGTGACTCTCGAACTTGTGGCGAGCAGAAATCCCAACGCAAGTCATGCGCCAGCACTCTCATGATTAAATAATAGCACTCATGACTCGCTCTCCTAAAAACTATACGGCCACGTCCAAGATTGCCTGCACAATGCCGATGCCCGTTTCGTTGAACTGTCAGAACCAAGTGACCCTCGTCGACGTTGCCGCGGGCCTGACTGACTCCCCTGCATATGTCCGAGCTCTTTGTAACAGTGCCTCTAGTGCCACCGCACTGCAGATATTGCAGTCTGTCCCTCTAGGACCTCGAGGCGCGCCTGCACACAGCTAATTTGGGCGGCCCTCCGGGTACTCGTGCACTGCTTCCCCGCCATCATGCAGCGAGCCCATCTCGACATATGGTCGCCTATTACGCCCTACTTTCTACAAATTACATGCAAAAGGCGAACCCTAGGCCTCTAGGCCTCTGCCGCAACGTCACCCCCGAGGCTGTGCCCTTTGTCCGAGTGCGGCTTTGGCAGGTGCCAGTGGTAACCGGGCTGAGCTCCTAAATCCACAAAGACACGGGTTTGCAACGCTACGCTGGATATGTCTTTTGGTCCTCTGTGGTAACACAGCCGCACAGGTGAGTTGGTATGAGTCCTTTGTTGCTTTTGTCCCGATGACCTGTTTGCAGGCCACCAACGCCACAGAATGCACGGCGGCCTAGCACTGCCTCCATATACTCGTGCCTATATAAACACTCGCCTGTAGATGACTTTTTATTATACTTATCCCCACATTTGCGACATACTCATGGGGTACGTCCCGCATGTATTCGTCTCCTACGCCAAGCTGACACCGTTCTGCAGCATCATCGTCAGCATCATCGGGCAAGCCGTCGGCACCGTTATTGCAGGTGCGCCACACGTCTCTTCTGTGCGCCTCTATGCTGACCCTTCCGCGTAGCCGTCTTTGGCGTGCTCATGATCGTGCTGGTTGCGCCCCTCTGGCTCTGCATGGCAATCGCTGGCGTCTTCGCGCTGTGCTTCGGTGTGCACCAAGCCATGTATGTGTTCCCTGCAAAGGTTCATTTGAGCGGCATGCTGACCCAAGCACAGGAAAATCTGGAAATCCATGCCGCTCACAAGCGGGCGTGATAAAGGTTATCATTAGCGAAGGGGGTGTGTTTCGCAGAGCGCTGCCATGGACGCTTCATTTGGTCTCGGACTACATGCATTTTTCACATTCGTTTACTCGCATATATGGACATTACTATGACACTATGGACTGTCACAATCTATGAGGATCCTACCATCTTGCTACTGTGCCACAAAACAAGAGGCTTGTTGGAGAGGGACTACCACCTGTCATACACCTAGGGGGTCGGATAGGAAACCAACAGATCCTGCGAAAATATTCTGATTCATCAAGCTTTGTAGCCCTTCCCTTTCTTCTTCTTACCACCCGTTGCCGGAACAGCATGCTCCTTAGCCCTGCCCTTCTTCCCCTTCCTCCCCTCCGCGCGCTTGTTCTGGCCCTTCTCCTCATGCTTCTTGCCCCGTTCCCCCTTCGACTTTTCAGCCGCACGGGGCACAGACACACCCCCACGCATCTTCGCCCCATCCACCCGCTCATGCTCCTCCACTAACCCCGGCGCCTCATCCACCGGCACGACATCCTCGCCATCCACACACACACCCTCCTCCTCCTCCTCCTCCTGGGCCGGAAAACGCGCTGCAGCAAGCGCGCGCAGCGCTCCCGCGGCAGCGGCGGCGGTCGCGAGCAGGACGTCCGCGAGCAGAGCGCGCGCGTCCGTGCCCGCGGCGGCCGTCGCTGCCTCATCGGCCGCGGCGCTCATGCAGCGCTGCACCTCCGCGGCGAAGTGCGCCGCGCCGTCGGAGCGCGCGGTGCAGGCGCTGCCGAGGGCGGAGAGCGTGGTGAAGAGCGTCGCGAGCGGCCCGCTGCTGGGTGTGTGTGCGGGTGTGAGTGCTGGGGCGGCGGGGCGTGCGGGGGCTGCGTGGGCGTGGTTAGGGACGTGAGGCGGGGCACGGGTGGGAGCACTTACTGCTGGGCGACGCGCCATCGACAGCGTTGGGTGACGCGCCGTCGACAGCCTTCGCCGCAGTCGAGGCGGGCGCGGGAGCCATCTGGTCCCGCACGTCCGACTGTACCGGTCGCGCCTGGCCGACGCGTGCCGACACAGGCACTGCGTTGGCGCCGGACGCTGGTGAGTCTCTGCTCTTCTTGTTCTTTTTGCGCGATCCGCTGTGCAGCTGCTCGGGCTGTGTGGCAGGCGCGCTCTCAGACGTCTTGTCATCCGCCGCACAGCGCGCATCGTTGGTGTTGTTCGTCTGCGTATCGGACACGTCGGGACGCGGTGCAGCGCAATGTGGCGGTCCGTCCCGCCGGCGCACGCCGCTGTCTTTCTCCTTCTCAAGATAGCGTTCGAGCTCGGGCTCCCGGGCACGCTGAGCATGCGCCCTCTCGAGCTCGTCTTTCCTTTCCGCCACGTCCCGCTCGAACGCGGCCTGCTTCTCGACGTGGCGCACGAGACCGTCCGCAAACGCGCGCACGGCGTCCTCACGCAGCCTCTGTGCGCCGACCTCGTCGCGCTGGGGCGTGTGTTCGACCTGCGTCACGGACGACGCGGCCGACGGGCGGCTCGGCGGCGTGGACTCGACTCGCTCGCGCGCGGCGAGCGGGGCTGCAGCTTCGAGCGGGCGCACAATCGGGATGGGGCACGGCGGGCCTGTGCGCACCGGCGTGAAAGTCGGTGCTTGCGGATCCAGATGTGTCGAGGTCGACAGCGCGGTTCCAGTTCCGTGGTGGAGAGGGGCGGCGAGTACAGGCGCATACAGGTGGCGCGTTGCGCCCGGAACATCTGCAGCGAGTCGTCAGTGCTACTAGCTAACCCACAGAGGCGCGCTACTCACGTATGTTCTGTTGCGGAATGTAGGAGCGATACGTGGTATGCGTGACTGGCTGCGCAGGATACCGAACACCGGCAGGCGCACCGAACGGCGCAGCACGCGCAAGAGGCGCGTAGGGCTGTGCGCCGTGGTACACAGCGTCGGGGTGGCCGTTTCCTGCCTGTGAGTGTGGAATGTAACTGGGGAATTGGAAGAAATGCTCGCTCGGCGGTTGCTGCATGTTTGGCGCTCTGGGTAGGTGACAGGACTGCGGGGTTCGCTGGGGGTGGACGGTGGAGAACGTTGGCTTGTATACTCGTGCGGGTGCCAGAAAGACTAATAATGGCCTCAAATCATGGCTGATTGGAGCCATTATAGTACATGCCACTCGTTAGCATGGCTTGCCGGCGCGTTCCGCCGGGTGTATGCCACCGAGTCAAACAATGAAGGAGGCTCACTGACGTCTTTGAACGGAAGGGGGATTGAGGAAACATCGCGTCATATCGCCTGAAAGCACGCATATGCCCCCAGGTAACGCATGCTCTTTGCAGGGAGGCAAACTCAGTAGACTGGAAAGAAGCTGCAACAACCAACGTACATTGTCTCCTGTGATGCTTCTCAGAAACGGTCGGGATCCCTGAGGAAACTTTTTGTCACTTTCCTCCACCTCTGATGAACACAATATGAGCAGTAAGCAGTCCTGATCAGTCAGTGAACTAGTGAACATGTTACGAATGACTTGACAATGCAATCTCGGCTCGAATCAGCACGAGAGCTGCTTGACGACTCCGAACTACCTGTAGTCACTGGAGTTAGCCCTCACCTGTCGAAGCTTGAATTTTGAAACTTTAGACTGAAGTCCGCGTGGCGAGAACAAGCAACCTGAACCACGCTGGTACCCGTTTTTGGCGTCTTCTGTGTCTAATCTACGAGGAAGGAGCACGTGATGCCTTCTTTGGGCCTGTTTCTGCGCCAATTCTGTGTGGCGCCCGCGAGCTTAGGCAATCCGAGTCGCGCCACGCCCACACGGACCGCGCCAGGGCGAGGCTGCGCACGCTCTGCCAAGGGCTCCGCTCGCCTCTGCTATATAGGCCCCCCTGCGCTCTTGCGGAAATTCAGCACAAAACTTTGCATAAAAACCTCTGTAACGACCTCTCTCACGACCTTTCACGAATTCTTCACCAATAATGGGGTGCGTCTCCTGCTCATAGCCTGCCCGGCAGCGTGCTGACACCTCGACGCAGAATCATCGTCTCTTGCATTGTCGACATTTTTGCGTGTCTCGGCGCCGCCGTTGTCGGCGTCGTCGAAGTCCTCATCGGCGCACTCGAGTGTGTCTTTGGCGGTATGTCCCCCTAGCTGCTCCCCCGCGCACGCGCCATGTCACCCGGTTTGACGAGCCCTTGCCCAGCAATCTTCGCGGCTATCCTCGGCGTGCTGGCGTGCGTCGGTGAGATACTCTGCTGCGGGTGCGTCGCCCTCCGCCTCGCGCGCGAAGAAGCGCACGCCGGACGCTGACACCGTGTCTTGTATCAGGTGCCTATGACCGCGGGCTCCAGGCGTGGCGGCGCAGCCTGGGGCCGCCGCGACGTGCGGTGTCCGCGCCGGAGAAGAGCCGCCATTAGGATCCCACTTGCGGATGTATATGATACCACGGACAGCAAATAATTCGACACGCCCTGTGGCCGCCGCGCTGCTGTTACAGGGCCCATTTCGCAGCGAATATCACGCGTGACGTCAAGGGACGCACCGCGACACAGCACGGCAAATGCAGATGCCTCCGCTGTTTGGGCATGGCCTGCCCCGATCGCGGGGCGGGCGGGCGTCCGCGGGCGTATTCGTGCCTTCACGAACGCTGCTTGCCCTCCACGTTCGCCACCTCGCCATGGGGTATGTCGTCCTGTTCGCGCGCAGACAGCGACTCGCTGACCCAACCTGCGCGCAGCGCCGCAATATCGTCTCTCGCCGGTGCGGCACCCCCTGCGCATGCTCCCTAACGAGAACACAGGCTCACCCTGAGAGGCACCGCCAGACGCGCTCGCATGCGCACTCGGCAGCACGCTCCTCCCCGTCCTCGAGGTCCTCGCTGACCTCGCCTCCTGGCTCTTCAGCGGTGCGTGCGCCACGCCTTCCCCATCCCGCAGCGCGCGCTGACAGCGGCTGCACGCGCCCCCAAAGGCGTGCGTGCGTGCGCTGCCGGCACCGCGGAGTGCCTCAGCGCGGTGCTGTGCTGCCGGTACTTTGCGAGGTGCGTGTAGCGTGCGTCTGCGCGTGTCCGAGTCTCAAGCTGTCGCGTCGCGCAGGAAGGATACGCTGCACACCACCGGCGCTGTGTACATGTGAGGGGTGGCCCGACATGCGCGGGCGGAGGTCGGGTGTACCATTGTTCGGGTACTCATATGTTCCAAACAGAACGACGCTTGCCATGACCGTCTGTGCCCCTGCGCCCTCACATATGGATGCTCTCGCCACCAAGCCAATGGCGTGAGGTTGAAGATGCGAGACACTAGTGTCGCTGGGTGTGCCACTTTCAGCTTGGATCGAATATCCCCACCAACACCGCCTCTCACAATGACACGGGATCCAATATATTCTAGACTGTTTGCAGTTTATCCTTCTACAACATATGCAAGCGGTGTCATACATTCAAAACGAAAATCTTCCTACTTCTACGGCCTGTCCCGCCGAGTGCTAATGCGATACAGAATGCTGTTTTGAGCTGCTGCTCTTTTGTGTGGGTGCTAAACGATACAAGACAGATTAAGATAGATCTTTGCGGCTAGGGATGTGAACGTGGTAAGAGAGAAACGTATAGGAGCTTCAGCCCATGACACTCGCGAGCAGGGCCATGCGGATCTAAGTGTAGACGTCAGGACCACAAGTGATGACAGGAGCAGAAGACAACGTACGAAGAGACCGTAGCGCATCTGACGGAAGTAGACAGCACGGCGAGAGTCAAAGTCGACCTCGGGATCGATTTCTGCAAGAACGACCAGGTGAATACACACAAGCTGCACTAGAGGGCAGGAGCAGCTTACCGTTGACGCGGGGCAGGGGGTGCATGACAATCATGTCCTCCTTGGCGCGCGCGAGGAGCGAGTGGTCGACGCGGTACGCGTCCTTGACGCTGAGCCACTCGGCCTCGCTCGTGAAGCGCTCCTTCTGGATGCGCGTCACGTACAGCACGTCTGTCTCCGCGAGGCAGTCCTCGAGCGACTCGTACACGTTCACAGTCACCCCCGCCTTGCGCGCCGCAGAGACTACCGCGGCGGGCATCGCGAGCGACGCCGGCGCGACAAAGTTGAGGCGCACGCTGTACATGCACAGCAGCGTCACGAGGCTGTGCACCGTACGCCCGTTCTTGAGGTCGCCGAGCATCGTGATCGTGCGTCCGTTGACGGTGCCGAGCTCGGACCGGATCGTATACACGTCGAGCAGCGCCTGCGTCGGGTGCTCGCCGATGCCGTCGCCGGCGTTGATGACGGGCACGGGCGAGAACTTGGCGGCGAGCTGTGCACTGCCGACGTCGGGGTGCCGGAGAACGACCGCGTCGGCGTAGCAGCCGAGCGTGCGGATGGTATCGGGGAGCGTCTCGCCCTTGAGCACGGACGAGGTGTCGACGTTGACCTGGACGACCTCACCACCACAGCGCTTCATCGCAGCGTCGAACGACGACGAGGTGCGAGTCGAGGGCTCGTAGAACATCGTGCAGAGAACCTTGCCCTTGAGGATGTCGAGGATACCGTTCCGCTCGACCTGCAGCTGCATCTCGTGCGCAAGCGAGAAGAGATCGTGGATGTCCTTGTGCGTGAATTGCTTGACGGACAGGATGTGTTTGCGGTGGAACGCAGGGTGAGGCGTAAGATGAGACAAACCGGAGGGCACGTTGAGCGGGCCGTGCAGGGTCGAAGGAGGAACAGCTGGGAGCTGCTGCACCTGCTGCGTGGGGCTGATGACCAGGTTGGAAAGCTCAGGCTTAGCAGGAACAGACGAGACCGAAGTTGCACGCTCCCTCGTCGCGTGGACAATGACAGCGCTGGAGACGTCGCGGCCGAGCGGGTTGACGTTAAGAACACCGTCCAAATACGCGGTCTGGCCGTGGACAAGCACGCGGTGGACAGCTCCATCCAGAACGCGCGTCTCGGCCGGAGACCACGCCTTGCTCCTCTTTCCGAGCATGCTGGACGCCTTCGTCTTCCTGCCAACGATAACCTCGATGTGCGTGTGCGCCTGATCAGGAAGGCCGAAGATGCGGATGGGGTTGTCATGCAGACGCAGCTGAACATCCTTCAGAGTAAGGCGACCCTCTGACACCGCAGTCAAGAGAAGAGGAAGCGTCTCCTCAACACCAGACCACGCGCTGGCATCCTTGCCGAGAGCCTTGGCGAGGCGGAAGGGAACGTTGCCAGTAGAGAACGCATCAATGGCCTCCATGCTCTTCCAGAGCGCCTTCTGGTCCTCCACAGTCGGGAGGCAGTCGACGCCGCCGAACTGCTCTCGAGTGAAGAACAGGGAGAAGACGGATACGTCACAAGTGACGTTGAGCTGCTTGCCCTTGCTCAGCGAGATCAGGAGCATGTCATCCTTGTTCTGCACGTCCGTGACGTGGACCGAGCGATTGTGCAAGCCAGCGAGCAGGAGGATGGGCGCGAGGCGCTCGCCCTTGGCGTTCGTGACAATGAGCTTGTTGGGCGGCCACGAGTTGAAGTGGGCCGCGAGACCGATCATGTCCGTGAAGTCGGCAGGGATGAACAGGGACTTGGCGTCGCCCTGGAGGTCCTCGTCGAGAGTGTTGACGTTGGACGGCATAGCGGTAATGCTGAGGGCGTAGTTGCAGTAGGCGCTAGCCGCGACATTTGCCTGGACGGTCTTGAATGTCTTCTCGTCGGTAATAGCACCGGCCTCACCGAAGGGCAGCACAATGGCGGTCGAGAAGCCACCACTAACAGATGCCTTGGTAGCCTCGACGAAGTCCGCCGGGGTCGGCTCCATGAGGCCAGGGACGAACGAAGAGACGTTGATGAGGCCTGGGAGCGTGTACGTGCTGTGCGATGTCTTGTAGTCGATTGGGGAGACGTCCAAGGGAAGGCGGCGGACGAGGGCCTCGAACAGAATCTTCGCGACCTTGACGTTCGTGATCAGAGGCACGGCAAAGTCGACTGCCATACGACGCGTGCGGTAGCCCTTGCTGGCGTAGCTGGCAGGGCGACGGAAGTGGTTCTTGGACGGCAGGTTGATATACATATCGATCAGGTTGTTCGCCAAGTGTTGCGTGAGCGAGTATTCAGCCTTCTGCTTCTCGCTGCTGTCTTCAGGAAGGGTCTCAAGGTACTGAGAAACATCATGTCAGCGAAAGCTTGTGGAGGCGGAAACATGAGACGTACCTTGCACGGGATGTTGTGCTCAGTCAAGAAGTCAGCAGTTCCCGAGGTCGCGAAGATTTCGTAACCCGCGGCGTGCAGCTTCTGGATGGACGGCAGCAGCTCGAGCTTCTCCTTGTACCCGCCGATCGAGAAGAGGATGTTCTTCTTGGGGAGGACGATGCCCGTGGAGATGAGCGCCTTGACGTACGCCTCATACTTGTCGTGCCCAAAGCACGCGACTTCACCTGTGGAAGCCATCTCGACACCAAGCACGGGGTCGGCGCCAGACAGGCGGCTGAACGAGAACTGCGGCACCTTGACACCGACGTAGTCCGAGGGCAGGCCCGCGTCCGGGTACGGCTCGACGGGCATGCCGAGCATGACCTTCGTCGCCATCTCGATCGCGTCGATGCCGGTGACCTTGGACACGAACGGGAACGAGCGCGCGGCGCGGAGGTTGCACTCGATGACCTTGATCTCGTTGTTCTTCGCGATGAACTGGATGTTGAACGGGCCCGTGACGTTGAGCGCATTTCCGATCTTGGCGGTCGCCTCCTCGATCTGGCGCACGGTCTGCGGGTCCAGGTCCTGCGGTGGGTGGATAAGCGTCGCGTCGCCAGAGTGTACGCCCGCATTCTCAACATGCTCCGAGATGTAGTGCATGACCATCTTGCCGTCCTTCGCGACCGCATCCATCTCTATCTCCTTCGCGCCCTCGATGTACTTCGAGATGACGACTGGGTGGTCACGCGAGACCGCCGTGGCCTGCGAGAGGTAGCCCGAGAGGTCGTCGGGGCCAAAGACGACGTTCATCGCCGCGCCAGAAAGGACGTACGAGGGGCGAACGAGCACTGGGTAGCCGACAGACTCGCAGAAGGCGTGCGCCTCCTCGAAGCTCGACAGCTCCTTCCACTTTGGCTGGTCGACACCGATCTCGTCGAGGAGACGCGAGAACTTGTAACGGTTCTCAGCAGTGTCGATCATCTCGGGGGAGGTGCCATAAATCTTGACGTTCTGGCGGTGGAGCGGCAGCGCAATGTTGTTCGGCGTCTGGCCGCCCATGGAAAGGATGATACCGCGCGATGCTTCGACGTCGTAAATGTCCAGGATCGTCTCGAGGCTGATGTTCTCGAAGTACAGGCGGTCGGCCTCGTCGTAATCGGTACTGACAGTCTCAGGATTGTAGTTGACCATGACCGTGGGGAGACCGTTGTCGCGCAACGTACGGATGGCGCGGACAGCGCACCAATCGAACTCGACGGACGAGCCAATGCGGTACACACCAGAACCGAGCACCATGACGCCACGGTCGTTGAACTCGACATCATGCTCGACCGCATTGTAGGTCGTGTACAGGTAGTTGGTGAACGCGGGGAACTCGGCAGCGACCGTGTCAATCTGTTTGACGAACGGCGCGATGCTGTACTCCTGACGGAGGCGGCGGACGGCGAGCTCGTTCGAGCCCATGCACATGGCGAGCTGACGATCCGAGAAGCCGAGCTGCTTCGCCTGGCGCAGAACCTCAGGAGTGATAGTCGAGACGTTGTACGAGCCGAGCTTGATCTCGGTCTTGAAGATCGCCTCGAGCTTCCTGAGGAACCACTTGTCGATGTTGGTCATCTGCCAGATCTTCTCAACGGAGTAGCCGCGGTGGAAGGCGGTCGAGATGGCGAAGATGCGCTTGTCGGTAGGGTTCTCGAGCTCCTCGTCGATATTCTCGACGAAGTCGTTCTAGAAGCGACGGACGTTAGCCCAGCCTCTCATACAGTAAATCCAAGTTGCCTACCTTCGCGAAGCCAAGGAACTGGTCGTCGATAGCCCGAATCGCCTTCTGGATGGTCTCCTCGAAGGTACGTCCGATGCTCATGACCTCACCGACGGACTTCATGCTCGAGCTGAGGAGCCTGCTGACGCGGTGGAACTTCTTGAGGTCCCAGCGCGGGATCTTGACGACACAGTAGTCCAAGCTCGGCTCGAAGCACGCGCTCGTGACCTTCGTCACCGAATTCTTGATCTCGTTGAGCGGGATGCCGAGGCCGAGCTTCGCGGCGATGAAGGCGAGCGGGTAGCCAGTCGCCTTCGATGCGAGCGCAGACGAGCGCGAGAGACGCGCGTTCACCTCGATGATGCAGTACTCCTTCGACGTCGGGTTCAGGGCGTACTGGATGTTGCACTCTCCGACGACGCCGAGGTGGCGAATGACGTTAATCGCGGTGGTGCGGAGCATGTTGTAGTCCGCGTCCGAGAGCGTCTGCGAGGGGGCGACGACAATAGAGTCGCCGGTGTGGATACCGAGAGGGTCAAAGTTCTGCAAGACGTCCGCTCAGCTGCTATGCACTAGTAATAGAAGCCACGGAACACTCGCCTCCATGTTGCAGACAGTAATGCAGTTGTCCCTGCAGTCACGGACGACCTCATACTCAATCTCCTTCCATCCTTTCATACTCTTCTCGACAAGCACCTGCGGGCTAGTTGCGAACGCCTTGCTGCAGAGCGCCTTGAGCTGGTCATCGTTCTGCGCGAAGCCAGAGCCGAGACCACCGAGGGCGTACGCCGCGCGCACGATGACGGGGTACCCGATCTCGTTCGCGGCAGCGAGCGCCTCGTCGAGCGTCGTCGCGGTACTCGACTGCGCGCAGCGCTCACCGATCTCGGCCATCGCATTCGCGAACAGCTCGCGGTCCTCGGTCATGATGATCGTCTCGATCGGCGTGCCGAGCACCTTGCACCCGAGGCTCTCGAACTCGTCCTTGAGCTTGATGCCGACGTTCAGCGCCGTCTGGCCGCCGAACGTCACATAGATGCCATCCGGCTTCTCGTACTGGATGATCTTGCGCACGAACTCGGGCGTCACCGGCAGGAAGTAGACCTTGTCCGCAAGGCCCTTGGACGTTGCGATCGTCGCAATGTTCGGGTTGACGAGAATGGTGTAGATGCCCTCCTCCTTGAGCGCTTTGATCGCCTGCGAGCCAGAGTAGTCGAATTCACCGGCCTGGCCGATGGAGAGACCGCCGGAGCCGAGGATGAGCACCTTCTGCACGTCAGCGCGGGGTGTGCGCTTCTCGTTCTCCTCCTTCGTGCCACCGGGCATGGTGATGGGCACGAGCGTGTTCGTGGATGCGCAGTCAAGGATGTTCTGGATGAATACGTCAAACAGGAACTCAGTGTCGCGCGGGCCGGGCGTCGACTCAGGATGGAACTGCACGGAGAAGAACGGCTTGTCAACGCAGTAGATACCCTCGTTGGAGCCGTCGTTCACGTTCTTAAAGAGCTCCTTCCAGCCCTCGGGCAGCGTCGAGGTCTCGACCTGGAAACCGTGGTTCTGGCTTGTGATGTAGCACCGGCCGCTCATCGCATCGGTACAGGGGATGTTGTGTCCACGATTACCGTACTTCATCTTAGAAGTCTGCGCACCTGCTGCGAGGGCGAGGAGCTGGTGGCCAAGGCAAATACCGAAGATGGGGCGGTCCGCTTTCTCCATGGCACGACGCAGCCTCTCAATGGTCGGCTTCACCATTGCGGGGTCGCCGGGACCGTTCGACACGAACAGACCGTCGAACTCCTCCTCGGACGGCGCCAGGTAGTCGTAGTCCCAGGGCACAACCTTGAGCTCGACGCCGCGGTGCGTGAAGCAGCGGATCTGGTTGTACTTCATGCCGACGTCGACGGCGACGACTCGAAGCGATCGCTTGCCGGAAGGGTGCATGCGCGGCGCGCCCACGGGCTGGTACACGCGGGCGACGGGCGTCGAGACGACCGCGACGAGGTTCTTCGTGTTCGGGTCGCTGAACGGCACATCGATGTAGTCCTCGCGCCAGGAGCTCAGCGGCGAGGGCGTGCGCGAGGCACTGTCAATGCTCGCGGTGCGCGCGTGACGTGCGGGGGCATCGGGCTTGCGTGCGAGGATGCGCGCGAGCGTGGAGCCCTTCTCGCGGAGCTTCTTAGTGAGCGCACGGGTGTCGACGCCGTAGATCGCAGGTACACCGCTCTCCTTGAGCCACTGGCCGAGCGACGAGGAGGCAAGGAAGTGGCTGTAGTCTTCAGAGTAGTACCCCACGACGACGGCGGCGACGTGAATGCGGGACGACTCGAACTCGTCGGGGATCTTCTCGGGGTCGGCGCTCTCGGGGCGCGCTGGCACGCCGTAGTTGCCGATGAGGGGGTACGTGAGGACGAGAATCTGCCCCTCGTATGACGGGTCGGTCAACGACTCGGTATATCCCACCATGCCTGCGAGGCGCGAAAAAAATTGAAAAAAGTGAGAAAAAACGCACAAGAGCGCAAAGCGCGGCGCTGCTCACCAGTCTGGAAGACGCATTCGCCAGCAATGCTCTTTCCCTCGGCTCCGAAGCTAATTCCCCCGAACGCAGTGCCATCTGCAAGCTCTAGAACAGCGTCAGTAGCGTTTGCAGTGTCGCGCGCGGTGACCGGCGGGGCGGGGACACCGTGCGGGAGCCCACTCTGGACGCGCATGAGGGTGGGGCGGGCAGGTTCGACAGCGAGCGATCCGGGCATGTTTGGTGTGTATTTTGTGTCGAAGATACGGGCCTCTTCCTCTCCGCTCGCGCCTTGCAGGGATTCGAGTGGAGAGGAAGAGAGAGAAAAAGAAGAAAAACCCATCCGCACACAGAAATTATAGGAGGTCACATGATGCCTGATTTGATCTGATGGCATCACATGATGGGCGCCCAAACAGCAATGTCGTCATCCTACAGTACTTTTTGACGGGACTTGCTCGCTCTCTGGCCCTTTCCGATTGGCAGAGCACCTTGTGAGCTGCTTGAGATACCGCAGCACTCGGAGACCACAATCCCAAGACATGTACCGGCAGCGCACCGACCATCCCTGCACACCGGCACCGTCACGGTTGCCCCACCGCTCCCACCATCTATGAAACCGAGCCCACACAACTGCACGCGCGCCTCGCAGAAGCAGGCAGAGCTTCTAGCCCCTCGAGGCAGACGGGGCCTAGCCCGCGCCAGGGACGCCGCCACCATCGATGGTCGCGTCGATGCGCGGCCTAAACGATCGTAGCGTGCAGAATTAGTGTAGAAAAAATAATATGCTGGGGAAGCGATGCGAGAGGACAAGACTGATAATCTTTTCCCCTTGAGCTCTTTAGTCGTCGTAGCGTGCATATCTCTTGGGCAGGGCGCGAAAATGACACCTGCAGCGGTCCAGCGTGATCGCGAAGCGTCTCTGGCTACTGCAGGCCCTGCTTCAGCGAGACCGCAGTCCTCTTCGAGGGAACATGAGCCAAACAGACGTACAAGTCAAATTGTCCGCGAAGCCACGCCCGGGCCCTTTCTTGCAACACACCAGGGACGGCACCACGAAGGCCAAAAATGCATTACTTCGACACGTATTAGACAAGGAGCCCTGGCAGCACGGCCGTAACGCCTGCCAGACCCTACAAAAAGAACAACTACGACGACAGGCAGCGACAATGTGCATGTATGTATATCTACGCAAAATCTAGCTTAGATGGTATGTACGCGAACCGAAAAGCTACAGCTCTCAGACACACAGCACAAAGTACAGCGCAACAGATAAGTCAAGATAAACATATAGGAAAGAGAGCAGCAGACTCCCCACGAAGAACGAGCGACGACAAACAATGATTTCTGTTTGGTGTTTTTGGATTTTCTCCTCTGCAAACGGTGCCCGCCACGCCCCAGGCAGGTCGCCGGGCGCCCTGCAACGCAGGGGCCGTGCGCACGAACGCGCGAGACGAACAAAACGTCGTATATCAAGACATAATTTCTTGAACCCACCCACCCTCCCACATCCACCGCTCAGTCGTCCTTCTCGGTGACCGGCTCCGCGACAGCGGGGACGTGTTTGCCAAGCGAGCTCGCGCTCGCGGCGTCGTGGGCATGCTGCTCCATCTCGAGCACGTCCGCGTCCGCAGGACGTTCGCGGGCGGCGTCGCGCGCGAGCCCGGTGCGGCCCGCGATGAAGCGCATCCACGCGGGGACGATGCTCCCCGGCGGGATGACCCACGGCTCGCTCGCGTCGTAGTTCGGCGGCGCGAAGCGCTCGCCCGACACCTTGCGCAGCGCCCACGCGAGCCCGTTGATGAGCACGAACGAGATGATGCCCGCGATGACGCCGTACGCGATGTTGTACGTCAGCGGGATGATGATGAGCGTGAGGAACGCGGGCACTGCGGACGCGAGGTCAGACTGCGCTGCACAGACGCGCGGGGAAAAGAAGCACGCACCAGAGTCGCCGACATAGTCCCAGTTGATATCACGCACGTTGCGGATCATCAGCGAGCCAACGATGACGAGGGCACCGCCTGTAGCCCAGGAGGGGATGCTCGCAAAGATCGGGGCGAAGAACACGCTGATGAAGAACGCGAAGCCTGTCGTGATCGCGGTGAGGCCCGTCTTGCCACCCTCGGAGATACCGGTCGCGGACTCGATGAACGCGGTGACAGGGGAGGTGCCCATGAGCGCGCCCATGCTGATGCTGAACGCGTCAACGCAGTACGCGATCGTCGAGTTCTCAAAGTCGAGCGTCACTGGATCGCGCAGGCCCGCGAACTTGGCCATCGAGTACAGCGTTCCAGTCGTGTCGAGGATGTCGACGTACAGGAACGTGATCAACGCGTACCACACGCGGCCGTTGCTGTAGTTGTAGTCGAGCGCGTTGCCGATGCGCTTGAGCGGACGGAAGGTGACGACCTGCTTGAAGAAGTCGAAGGCCTGGTCGCCCGTGTCCGTGTGCGGGAAGTACGTCACCGACGTCGGCCGCGGCCAGCTGATGATGCTCGTCAGGAAGATGCCGATCAGGATCGCGCCCTTGACACGGTAAAGCATCAGGAACACCGTGAAGACGCCGCCGACGAAGATGCCGAGCCACATTGTTGGCGACTGCAGGACGTGCGACGCGCAGTAGTTGGGCAGATCTGGCGACGTGTAGTACTGCGGCAGACATCCACCAAGACCGACGAGGTTGGTCGTGTCACCGCCAATGACGCCGAGGCCTCCTCCAGCTATAGAACAAACCTGTCAGTTCTGTTACAGCGCAGAATCAGGCCCGCAGAGACGTACACAAGCCGATGAATCTGTGGAACACGGTCAGCCTGCATGCAGGGGGGCGCACAGTGGGTACTCACGCAATGAACAAGCCGATGCCAGCACCGACGGCCATGACGAGCGACTGCGGCATGATGCGCGCAAGCCATTGCCGGAGACCGAGAAGAGAGAGGAAGAAGAAGAACCACCTAAGAAGCATGAGCGATGCGCCACCCATCACGAAAGAAGACAGAAAGCGCACCCTCAAGGAAGACCGCAGCGAGAGCCTCGCGGTACGTGATGATGCCGCTCCCGTGGAAACTGGATGGGTGCACGTGCCGTCAGAGGGGACGCTGTGCATACACATCAAAGCATATTGACATACCCAACAACCGAGTATGTGAACTAGAGCACAAAAGTGTCAGCGCAAAAATTCATATCGCGGGAGGGGTATCTGGCGTGCATCAGACGGACACACATGTGTCCGCGGATAGCATGGAGTGCCGCTGTCGCAGCCGCATGCACGCCCGTCCGGCATAGCCAGGCGCCGGTAGCACAGGCGGGCAGCGCTGTTGGCGGGCGCAGGGCGCAATCGCAGGAGAAGCAAAGCAAAGCAACAGCGGGCCCGCGCGCGCCAGCACGCCAGGAACAGCAGCGCCAGAAGGGGGGCATGACGGAGCAGACGACTCACGTATGCGTTCAACCCGAGTCCGGGCGCCATGCCGACTGGGAGGTTCGCGAGGAGGCCCATGAGGAACGACGCGAGCGCGGAGACGGCGGCGGTACTCGTGATGAGGTCGCGGCGGACGTCGGCGACGCACGACAGATATGTCTCATCGTTCACGCACAGGTCGGGCTGCGTGCAGACGCAGGTTCCGCCCGTGTCCGAGATGATGGAGGCGTTCACCGAGATCTGGCGCGGCGTCAGCAGCTGCAAGGGGGAGGCGGGGGAGGGGCGAAACGGCACGATGTACGCCATGGCGGCCTGGAGGAGGGGTCAGCATGCGACGACGCGGCGTGGGAGAACACGACGCACCCATGTTGTGAGCCCTGCACGGAGCTCGGTCTGCAGGGTCGCGGGGAAGTCAGGACCGGCGGCAGAGAACAGGACGGCGACGCACGAGAAAGCGGGAGCCGACGCGCTCCTTGGGTGTCCAGAGCCCTCGAGGTGGAACCAGCGCCCTACGGCGAGTCCGCGACCTGTGCACAGAGGCAGTCAGCACGAGCAGTGGTCGCGAGGGACGGCGGGGGACCAC